>VOQJ01011683.1:37705-67018 GCA_015052665.1 Apistogramma diplotaenia | reverse complement strand
CAAAGTTGTGGTTGGACCTTGTTATATTCTATAACCGATTGTTGTGTTTGAACTAATGTTGGCAGTGTTCAGGGGCAGAAGGATGACAGAGAGGAAACAATGAAATGCTTCATTCCCCCTGGACTTTTCCAGGGGGATATTGTGTATTTCAAGTAATAATTGTTGTAGGAACTGTACTGTCATCTAGGGAGGGAAAATTATAGCATGTACGGGTGAAGGACACATCCTCTTTGATCAGCGGGAAGAGCACGGCGCTAGAAAGGATGTCACATCCATTTAAACGATGGATCCATTATTTAAATGGACAGGAGTACAGCGTTTACCTGCACAGCTAAGGACCTTAAATTGATCAGTGCGTCAATAAAGGAAAAACCACCATCTGCGATATTTGGCTGTTTATTATCTCTTAGTGTCTTTTGCTAATTCGTACAGTGTGTGATCCACCTGCTTTTTCATCTTAGAAGCTGTGAGAGCAACAAAAGCAGAGGTGAATTATCCAGTCTGGAGCATTATGTTTAGTCGAAGCTGCAGTCTGTCATCCTGTGATTTATCACATATACAGCTAATGGCTAGCTGTCACGATTACACCGTTGGACATGAAAGCCAAGCAGTGCGTGCACACTTTCTTTTTTCTCGCTCAGACGTGCACGCACACAGACGTGCACGCACACAGACGTGCACCCTCGTTTTTTCCCTCCTCCTAATGTTGATGCAGCAGCTCCAGACTTTGTGTGACAAGTCGAGGGCACTGTAAAACTCAAAAGCATGTGGTGTTATCAAATGACCAGCTGATCAAGCGCAGATCAGGCTTCTTCCTCAGTAGCACGAATATGTAAATTTACAGAGGCAACGCTGTATCAGTTCCCTCTTTTGTGCATTTTTTGCTGAGTGATTCTAATTGGACCTGCAGAAAAAACAACGCGGCCTTGTCAGCCTAACCTGACTTTAAAAATAGAACTCTTTTCTAAGGCCGTCTGTTTTAGTGCTTTCAGAAAGCTTCACGGGGTTTGTTGTGAGCTGGTAAATCAACAGAAATGTGAAGTGACAAGTGCCTAAAAACACTGAAGAAGCTGAGGACTTTTTAAACAACTAAAGAGCAGCAGAATTGCAATGCAGAGCCGTTCCCAGCTGACTTCACCTCCGTGGTTTCAGCTCCTTACAAAAACACACCTCAGAGTTTAGCTTTGATGCTGGATCACTGCTGGGCCCACGTCGGTGGGGGAACAGAGGTTCATTTTCAAACTTCTCTTATAGATTTCTTAATGAAGAGAAATATGAACAAACATGTCTGATCTCATATCAGGACTGGAACCGTTTGTTACAGTTTTTGACTGTTGTCTCTAAAAAGTTCATTGTATTTGTGTGTGTGTGTGTGTGTGTGTGTGTGTGTGTGTGTGTGTGTGTGTGTGTGTGTGTGGAATCTTACACCTGTGTGCAGCTCTGGAAGTCAGAATCACTCAAAGTATTGGAGCAGTGAGATTGAGGGTGAAATTATGCACTTGAGCCCCCGGACACAGGATAGTATTTCTCCTCTCGGGAGCACAGCAACAGACTCCCCTTTGTGTCCGACATTTCATAGTATGCGTGTAGCAATTTTTTAAGGTGACTCACACTGCTGCAGAAGCTAATGACAATTTGCAGGTGTTGTACTGATTATCCTTACAAATTCTGCTTTGATATATGCTTGTCTGCTCGGTGCTGCGACCGAGCACGAGCCTGTTTTTTCTTCTGCTGTTCTGCCTTATCCTCCCATATCTGATTTCCTTTTAGATAGCAGAGAAGACAAATCAAAGTAAAGTGGTTTGTTGAAGTAAGGGCACATTTATAGTGATGGCCATAGTTCATGCAGTAATCCTGCATCTTTTAAGGTATAAACACAGACGATTTTTTAGTTACATTTCTTACCAGTTATGAAGTTACTTTCTCTGTTACGGAAATGTAACATGACTGACTGCAGTGGTTACTTTCTTGCCACTGGCTACTTATTGGTCTGTTTCCTGTTTCCTGCTTCTGTAAATGATGTGTTCAGATCAGCAGCAAACCTCGTGGGCACGCTCACATTCACAGCTACAGGGTGTCTAAAGGGATGTCATCACCTCAGTACCCTGAATGAATAATAGTGGCAAAAATCAACAATGCACTGTTTTGTTATAGAAGATGTCAGGATTCTCCTGGGAAAAGAAATTCAAATTTCAGAATGATTTCAGGTTTAAGTGGTGAGAGTCCAAACTAACAAGCAACATTAAAAAAACGACTTTTTGTGCTCTCAAAAATGAAAATTGTTCATTTTGTTTCCTCATAATTTCATCTTCAGCTGCAGGTTCTAGTTCTGGGTTCCTCTGGAACACGTCTGCATGTAACCAGTTTGATTTTCTTTTATTCACGTGTAGCTTGAAAATGCACACGATTGCAGTGCTTTTCTTTTTCACTTGTACGTCGGTGCCTTTGGGGCTGTTGACACTGACATCCTGTTTTCATTGCCTTTAACCTGCGTCTGTCCCTGAAGCTTTCAGTAGCTGCACCACCTCAAGAAGTTCTATTGTCATTTTATAACCTGGTTATATTGATAAAATAAATAGAGGCCCTTGATGCTGTTTAAATATATGCAGCTGCTATTAGAAAGGTAGTTCTAGAGTAATTTTAGAGTATTAGTGTTACCCAGGATTTCCCAAGGCCCTCAGTCTGTTATCTTATTTTCATAAATTAAAGTAAAAATCACATGCATAGCAGGCGTAGGGATGACTTGAACTGACAGGATCTCATTCCCACTTTTAAATATGGTTGCAGACACGTAATGGGACGAGCAGCCTCCTCAGTAGGATCATTAGATCTGATGGTTGCCTTGCATGGTTGTTAACAGCCAAATAATACGAGGCCATTTCAGAGGACCAGGTGCACTTGGTGCAAACACTGAGCTCATCGCCGTGCTCGCAGATGATGATGCTCCCGCTCAGCCGTTTCTCCATCACTGGGATGTAGTCGGGTAGTTTTTGTGATAATTCACTTGTCCTTTTCTAAGAAGGTCAAGCTTAGCATTTAAAGAAAGGGTGTCTGTGCTCAGCAGAATTAGAGACAAATACACAAACTCTATTTTTCCTTTCACTCATCCATGTGTTTTGCAGCACAAAGGAGCTTTTTGTAGTCATGTTAAAGCTTTCTCGACGTGCTCATGAAACATCATCACAGCCTGACTGAAGTCTAACGTCCTCACATTTACTGTATTTCCTGTTCACCAAATTTATTCAGAGAGATATGAAATGGTTTGAGTTTTTACCTGTGAGGAGTCCTCTTATGTTTACTAATTATGTTAGGCTAAATGATTCATTGCTGCATGTCACCGAGGTTAACTATGACTTGAAGAACCACAGCTGGTATAGGCTGCATTTGTCTTCAAGAAGGAACTGGGAAATAAACTCCCTGGAGTCTGTGCTGTCACCCAGTGTGGATGCAGAGCTGCATGTCCCCAGCTCAGCTGTTTTCCTGAGGTTTACACGCACGGCATGAACCAAAATCAAGCATTGGGAATGCTCACTAGATAATAATCACTCTGCTGAGACCAATCAAAATGTCTTCGGCTTTATGTGGAATTTGCTCAAAAATCTGAACAAAATGCAATAAAGCGAGTGCCAAAGAAAATGGAGCATGGAGGCAGCAGAATTAAGCCGGCTGAGATGGTCCACAACCTAAAACGTGTCATAAATTGAATGTCAAAGTGGGCATCATCAAGCAGTTTGCCCTAAAAGCGCATCCCTGCCCTTTCAAACCTTTGTTTGATTGCCCATCATGCACTAAAAAAAAAAAAACTACACTGATGGAGAAAAATTGAGGCTGACCATTTCAAACTGCTCCCAACTACCGCGCACAGACTTACTCTGCCCAACTGTCGGGTCAATGTGCTTTACACCACTTGAGTTAAATGCAGTGTAGCAAATTGCCCCACTCACATTGTTGTGTGTACATATACTGTGGCCTGCTGCAGCTATGAACAGTAGATGAAAAAGCCAGTAATGTGATGATTGAACTTCAGCTCGTGTTGAGCTTGAAAAAAGCGACAGGAATTCTAAGATGTTCTCGCCGTGTTTGAAAGTCGCTTCACGAGCCGACGGGCATCACATTCCTCGCAGCTATCACACTAACAAAGTGGCATCTTATATTTTCTGCGTCTTCGAATCCTCCCATCAGAACAGCCTCCCTCGTGGCATTTCATCATGACCAGGATAATCTTATGCAAGATAGTGAAACAGCAGTTAATTTGCAGGTAATTAAACCCTAGTGATTTACAGTTGAAAAAGCAACATATACAATGAGCAGTCGATATGGCTGTGTAATGTTATGAATAATAATAGGGCCACAGTGATGCCAATACTGCGCTTATGTCTGAATCGCTGCACGGGTTTATGGGGGAGTGCTGACGCAGAGCCCTGAAAGTCGAAAAATGCCTTCATGTCCTCACTGCATTGCTTTGCTTTTTCAGCAGCAAAGTCCAAACAGCCTCTGCTTTGTTTTACTGTCCCAGGTTCGTGTTGCTGAAGGCGGAAACATGATGGCAGTTTATTAAAGCAGCCACCTTCTGCTGCGACCCCGTCTCATCTTCTCAGAATTACGATGTCACGCAGCAAACTAGACTCTCGGTTACATTTCGAGGGTAGCTTATTCTATCTGAGGCAGATTTCCTGTCTCATGCAAATACATTTCCCTTTTTAAATAACCTGAAATGTAAAAGTTTGACACAGCCTGTGTGAGGAGTGGCTCAGGGCTGATCTCTGACCTTCGTCCCGGCTTCATCTCCATTTCAGGCTGTCGCTTCTTTACTTTGGTCCATTTTATTTCCCGAGCTTTGGGTTTTGTTTTTATTTGCTGCATGGTGGTCGATAATGGTTTTCACAGCTTCCCCTCCATTTTCCAGGTTTCCGGGGTTGCAGGTCTCACTCGCCTAATGTAGAGAAAAGCAGGAATTGCAATGATATCTTAATTAAAGACATATTATTGAAACCATGCATTTCAAGGGGAAACTGAAACACAATTGAGGAACAGTGTGATGTATGGGACTAGCTCGCTGTGACAGGTAGTGGCAGGTCTCACTGTGGATCATGTCTGCTCTGCAACAAACGTGCCTATTATTTTGTCACTGCTCAGCAGAGACGTGTTAGCCAAGTGTAGCGACTCAAAACAGACCTGCATGTTTTCTAATTTAGCAAATTGTGCTTTAAGCTTTGAGTTTCAGCTACTTCAGATTAACGAAGTCGAGTGGTGAAAGTTTGCCGTTTTTAATTGTGGCGAGCAGGTTGGTGGGCATATTGTTTCAGTCCTTCCTGAGACTGATGATGTCAGAAGGTCTGAGCAGGCATCACAAACAGTGCTGGTTCTTTGGGAGGCCTGCTGCAGTATTACAGCCTGTTGGTGAGGTTTAACTTCACTGCGCTTGACTTCGCTCTCCGGTCTCACACTCGTTCTTCTGCTTTTCCTTTAAGCTGTGATTGCTGTGGCAGAGACACTTTAGAGGATGTGATTTAGCACCACATGAAAGGGAAGATGCAGGACATTTAGAAGCTTATCATCCTCCTGACTGATTAAGCCTTCTTTTAAGAAATTAAAAACATTTTCAGATCAGAGTGTTTTTTAAAAGGTTGGCATCAGCTTCCTGTCAGCATCTGTTAGTACTTTGTCTTCCAAATTATACGCCCAAGACTTTATATGCATCTAAAATTTAGCAAACGCTAATAGGAACTGTTTAATTGTTATGCTGTATGTATTTGGCTATGATTAAAGGATTTGTGTGTGTGTGTGTGGGGAGGGGTGTGTGTGCCTCCTTTTACTTTAATATAGGATTATGTTATATAAGTGTCATATGGAAGTATGTTAATTCAGCTCATGATGAGACGAGCACTGTGGGGTTTATTGCCAGCTGCTACCTGATCGCAGCGTTGTGTTTACCTTTGCATGCCTGAGGAACACGCTTCACTTACCGCGGGCTAATACGGTCTGCCTGCACCCCGGAAGTGTTTATTAGACCGGTGAAATAACCAATCAGATGTTCTCTCAGGAAGGAAACCATCCCTTTTGATTGGGTCCCTGCGAGGGTCACTTTGTATCGAGGTTTACTGAGGTTTACAACACGAGCTGTGTGAGAAGCTTCTCTCTGGGCCATGAAGTTCCCGAGCCGAACCTTTGACTGGAAACTGGATCAAACTGGCTCTGAGTCACCACCGTCCTCTCAGCAGGGCTGTGTTTTATCACCGCAACATTATAGCTGTCTGAAGAAAAATCAAGCAACAATAATTTTCAGTCAGTTTTGAAATCTTTCCTCCAAATCGAATTCAGCTTCCACCGTTTTGCAAGTTTTTAATCCAAATGGGATTAAAAGTGTGTGTTGCTGTATTTGAAGCCCGCTGCACCTGCACTGTGAGGCTTTCAGGGACGCCGCACTGCTGAAAAGAAGTTGTCAATATATTTTGCAAGTGTTAGGCAGCAAAGTGGAGTGATAGCTCTCAAGGGGGATGGCCTTAAGCTGTTATTCTATAAATATTAATAAAGCCCACTAGCCTGGCTGGAAGGAAGCTGGCAGTTTGCTCATGTCACAGACAGGCCTGCGATGTGACAAGTTGTGAAGAGAGTGACGAGATGACAAAGAAGTGGTGAGATGACATTCGGTGACAAACCTCATTTTTCAAAAAGGGATCGGCAGCTCTAAAAATGGAGGCTGCGCCTGGTGACCCGTCTCTTCCCGACGTCTGCCGCAGCAATCAATACGCCTCCGAGTTCTTACTTTTCACTAATCAACAAAATACATAAATTATCGGAAGGAGCTTCATAAACATCGATTGACGTGTGTTTCACGTGGTCACGGTGAGCACGATATCACATTAGTTTTACTAATCCGGCGTGTAACCTCGCGTCTCATCAACGCGTCTGCAGGCTGGTTACTGTGGCTTGTACTTTTATCGGAGCGCTCGGATCTCACGGCGGCCCGTTTATCCACACGGCTGCCGAACCGGAGGAATAATGGAAGCAGCGACGTCGACAAGAATAGAAGATTTTGGCTGCTGCTGCTGACTCTGACTCTGCCAAGATGCACTTGTTGTATGCAGCAAAGACTAAGCAGCAACACAGCGCTTTGGCACCCTTGGAGATGCAAAGTATTTGCTTTGTATTTCTTTCACAAGCCGCACTAGCCTACATGCAGATATTGTTTTGTTGAGAGCTTCGAACAAGAGAGGCAAGAATTACACCGTGGAAGTGACACTGATGTATAGAGCGTGTATGTATAAGTAAATGGTTCATTTCCCCCTAAATTAACAGCTTATCAGAAGGCTGCTTTGACCCTGAACAGTACGATACAACTTTGACATTAGACAAACAAAAATGCGAGTGATATAATTTTTCTCTCTATAATTGATGCCTCCATGTTTACCGTCCTGTCACATCAGCTGTTGTTAATGGTTAGTTATGTCTTTTCCATTATCAGGATATATATATTTAGTCCTCCTCACCCACATATTAAACTGTCGCATATACAGATGTGACTTCAGCATGGCGACCGCTATGACCGCCCTGCATGAGCATCATTTTCTGCTCTCACACTTAACCGCAGCATTTGTGTTAATGGCACTTCGCACCAGCGAGGAGAGAACTCCTGTGAGGCGAGGTGTAAATGTGAGCAGCTTTGATGTTGGCCACTTGAACATTCAGGATGAGGGTGTAATTTAGTTGACAAAAATCTTTATCGTCAACTTATTTAATTCCTGCTCAGAAATCTGGGTTTTAGCGCGGCTTGGATGTCAGAGAAAATTGCTTATGTCTCCGTGTAATTAAGCCCCTTTTTTGTGGAGCATTCAGAGTCTAAATTGTATCATAGTCAAAAAGTGTTTCACTAATTGTATAAGCAGTCGTCTAGGTAGGCTAGTAAATGCTAGAATTCAACCCTTCCTGCTTGTAGTCATTTTTTCTGGTTTATTAAAAAATAAAAAAAACAAAAGAGCATCAAGCAAAGCTGATATTTAAGACCTCAGGGATTCTTAGCAGGCCGAGTCTGTGTGAGCAAATCCAGATCCTATAGAGAACATGCAGCACTTAGCATACTGCTGCTGGTTACCTTGAAAACACAGGTTTGCATACTGGCTACAGTAGAATGTATCTGTACAGTTTATAAATAGGCCTTCAGGCTTCAACCCATTTACAGCACGTGTGGAAGCGAGCAGCTCGTATATGAGTGAGACATGTTCATATTGAACGAGTCTCTGTGCTAAAAACTCTTGTGGTTGGCGTATTGGCAGCTTTAGCGAGCTCTGCGTCCTGTGTGAGCCACAGAGCAGCCGTAATGACAGTGCCGACATGCCACCGTCGGTGCTTTCATTCACATGGCTGGGAAGTGCTTAATTTGGGAATGCCGTGGAGATCAGGTTCGTCCCAAACGTTCTGTAACTATGAAAAAAAAAAGTATTTTTTCACTCGTTCCCTCCAGGATTTATTGATTTTTGCAATAAACGTGCTACAATATGCAATTATAGATGTTTTAAACAAAGAGCCAGCAGTCCGTCTCTGACTCCACGATTTATTATTTTCTGCTCCACAACAAAAGCTTTGTAGTGGTTCTCCAGTGAAGGGCTTTTATTTTGAAGCCCTTAGGCCTGATCAGCAGGTTGAAGTGTGTAACTCAGAAACTTTGCTGTTATCTGTTAGCTGGAAAAGCAGGTGACTCCCACATTACTCTGGAGAGGAGATAAATAATTAAACACGCTGCTCCAGTCCTTACCCCGTGATGTCCGCAGAGCCCATCGTGGCTCCACACTCTCCCCACGCCGGGGTGGTCACCCCCTGCTGTGAGGATGCAGTGCACAAAGAGCAACATTAAGACTGCGCACTGTCAGCTACATTGAAACTTTAGCTGCCAAGTTTTGATGTGGATTTAATATTCATATGCAGTGAGTTAGCTGGAAGGAACAGAGCCATCAGTCAAATGTCTGCATTCATGCTGCCTTCTGCCCTTTGGAAACCTTACATTTGCTGTTGGTCATAAAATAACTCAAATATTGTTTTGCAGCAGTTTGCTGGCCTTGGAGGAAAAGAGCACAAAAATTACTTTCCGAACTATTATGTTTATGCATTTTTGTTTTTTTACGCCGCTAATACTGTTTACACTTCTTCAAGTTACATAGTTACAACTGTCTTTGTTAGATATTTACAGGCAAGATTAAAGATCCTGTCGATTAACCAGGATTAGTTGTTTGCACGTCATCACAGCGTCATCACAGCGTCATCATAGTGCTTTCATTCCTACTGTTGCTGTTGTATCTGAAGGAACCACAAGACCAAAGTGGTGCTGTTGGTTCTAATGCAGAGAACCAGCCACATCAGCACAAACGGCCCACAGCAGCCACAGGACCCGGCGCCCTGCGGTCATCGAGTCGGCACGAACGCCGCTCCGTACCAAAGAATTCTCGACTCGACCGTGAGGCCATCTTCCCAACAGCTGAAGCCCAAACTCAGCGACACCACAGGACGACGATCCCAAGGACATCAGCAACTCTGCAAAAGAACATTTGGGTCAAAGTCCAGACAGAACCTGCGGAGAGCGACGCACAAATGAATGCCTGCAAATCCCAATGAATAACTCCTCAGTGATGAGACAGACTGATAAAGTTCTACAGGAAAAGATTAATTCAGCTTCAGAATAATGGTGTATTTAGCTTTTCACAGTCCTGTGAAAACTTTTTCATACAGAGGAGTCTTATGCATCAGTCCTCAGTGATTCTATTGTTGAATTTATTGAATAATAAATTCACAGACTGCCACTTTACAAAGAAGAAAACACTGTTTGTGTGAGTAAAGTCGTTTTTCCTTCTCCGAGGTCCTTCATTATCCACTCAGCTGTAACTTAACATCTGCTGTGAGGACGGTGCTGTCCACAATAAGCCTTTGTGTTAACCAGCGAAGTGCAAAGCAACAGTGATCCAAAATAAATTTGACATCCTGACAGAACTGCAAACAGTTCTTTCTCTCGTCAGCAATGAAACAGTTGCATTATGGGCTGCAGATGCACGCAGGCTTTGCAGTGAGTTTTATGCATCGCGGTAATGTGCAGCTAAAGAGCTTCGATGAGCTGCTTCTGTGGTTTCTGTTTCTGGCACTTTTCAGGCAGACTTAGATGAAAGCTGTTTGACTCAAAAGCTTTGCATCTGCATTTATTTATAGACATAGTTTTTAGCGCGCCATATGTAAACACCTTATGCTGCATCATAAGCAGTGGATCAGAATGACGTGTGATTCAAAAGAAGCCTAAGAAGTGCCTTTTGTCTGCGGAATCAGTGGCCACTCGGGTTAAACGACGCCTCACCTGAAATCCTTTGTGTGAAATCACAGCATCAGAAGTAAGAGCAGCTGCGGTTGGTGTTTTTAAGCTGCTGTCACTGCAGAGTCGGTCCTGCAGGGGTCTGAACGCTGAAGAGCCTGCACCTACATGTGAGACACCTGAGTCCTGTTTAAAGATGGCTAAACAAAGCAAATGAATCATCTGCACACAGTTGCATGTATCATGTTTGTGGACATCGTCTCCTGAATGCCCCGACGTGTGACCTCTGACACTACAATGCAGCGTGTTCTCGGATCACAGCCTGTTCCTAATCTCGCAGCCAGCCTGCATTATCACAGATCCTATTGGAAGGCTAAAGTATTTTGCTGTCATTTTGTAGTGCATGTGCACTGCTGAATAAGTAATGGGGTGGGGGTGGGGGGGTCGCCACAGCACGCGTGCATTAACAGTGCGGATCAACAGAGCTGCTCAATGCACTTCAAACCCACTAACACTACTGAGTGCCCTCACAGCCTCTTCCAGTTTGAAAGCATCTGCTTTAAAACTGCAGAAAGTATTTTCTATGTAAAAATACATGCACCCCATCAGCCTAAATCATAAAGTGGCACTGCAGAGCAGAAGAACCCCTAGCACCCTCTCACTCTGCTAAAAAGAGATGGCAGACCCAGAAGCTGAGTGAAATGTGTGCAGTGCATTGATGCCTCTTTATGAATGTTTCTGTAAGATTCCTTTTTTTAATCTGCCATCCTACAAAAGCCGTGATGCCACCTTAAGCCAGCTTTGATCCTGATCACGTGATGCCAGTTGTGGCTGATGGATTCTGTACGGTGACGCCTCTCTCACGCTGAACCTTCTGGTAACGTCCTGGTTGTCGAGTTTTCCAGGAGAACATCGGGCTTTGGAAGCTGCTCCACCATCGAAGCCGGTGTGGGAGCCACGTCGCCACATCGCAGGTGTAGGTGTGAAGTGTGTGTGCGGCTGCTGTCACACGCCTGCTTGTTTAGGCTCGGTTCGGGAAAGGAAATAATCTGACTGCGTCCTCAGTTTTGTTCTTTAATTTCTGAGCGTTTAAGAAAAACGATGGGTTTTAATCAGCTCTCTGCCTCTCCCTCTTGCCCACTGGGCCACCCACACACTGCCTGTGTCTGCACTGCTCAGCTTCTCTTTGTTCAGTACAGTGTTGTGTAAAATGACAACTTGGTGAAAATGCTCACTTTAAAGCAGAGGGATTTGCATTCCTCTTCTTCCTTTTTTTTCCTTTTATGTTTTTCTGACGTTTTTTTAATCATAGGTTAACTTCATAAATCTGCTTTTCCATAATTACAGAGCTGCTCCCCGTCTTCATCACTCTGCATGATCACAATAGTATCACAGTTATTAAACATCAGATTTAATCTGCTGTTTTCTGGATTCATCTGCCTGTAGAATTTCCACCTTGAATGTAAAAGCAGTATTTATTTCTGCCTCTTTTTAAACTCTTAGTCACTTTATAAAGATTATTGTACATTCAGTGTTATATTTTAATTAATGCATCATTTCTCTGTGAAATAGTGTTTTTGTTGTTGCAGCTGAGCTGTTAATTGATTGTATGCGTTCCTCTGCTGCAGGGACCCAAGGTCAGCCTCTTATAGAAGTCTTAAAACGTGGCAGACGCCCAGAAACAATAAAGACCAGATGGTGCTAGAACATGTAAATATCTCATAAAGGCGTGTTGGTCACAACATTATATGAATGCTCTTCTAAACAGCGCTGCAGAAATATGTGCTAATAAAATGTGGAAAGTGAAAGAGTCGCTCAGCTGAAAGTGAAAGTTGGTTAAAGCTCTGCAGCTTCGTGCAGACGTGAAGGTTTGAGCTCGTGTGATTCACGGCTGGGCGCGGTGCTGCTTTGCTGAGTTCGAGGAAAATCCGGGTAGAAACGAGGCCCGCTGTGCTGTAGAACACAGGTCGACCTGTGGCAGGAATTATTTATTGTTGTCATCTGGCAGGCGCACAACTCCGGTTTCAGTGATTTATTTTTATTTGTTAACGTTGGTTCAAGGACTTGGTGTTACTGTGTGGGCTGTGAACAGAAAGTTTTCTCCAATATTAACTAACTTCAAAAGGAAATGATTAGCATCGCTGCTGCTGTGAGAAGAACGCAGGTTTATTCCTTTAACTTCGTCAGAGACGCAGCGACTCGTGGGTTCAGGTCGGAGTCGCTGCAGGAGGTCTCAGACAAATGAAACAAGCTGCTCGTAATGGTGAAAGCTAAATTAGAGTAAAATGCTGAGGAAATGATGGTAACACAAAATGGTAAAATATGACAAATTTTAGCCGGTGACTTCTGCCAGCAGTGCCTGGTTTGATCTGCTCCTCGTTAGAGCTTCTGCTTACAAATGAAGCAGAAGATTTCTCATCTGTTCATCTTAATGGTAAAATATTCAACGCTGTAAATTAACACGAGCACATGCTTAAATGGTTGGTTTTTCCAAAAAATATATATACAGTAAAAACCTGTGGAACTAAGAGTTAAAGCTGTCAGGAACCCGAGTCCTCTGTTTGTTTGTTTATATTGAACAACAAAACAAAACACCATGTGTGGTGCTAATTAATACATACATATATTAAATAAAAGTTAATAAATACCCTGATATATAACGCAATGTGTGACAACAAAGGGGAAAAGAAACAGTTGGGAAGAAAAGATGCGAATTCTTTTCTTTCAAGACCACTTTGAAAAACTGCGAGAAGGTCCGGCTCCCAGGAGGCAAAATCAGGGCTGGATCAAGACTTTTGCACAGCACTGTTTGTAAATGATCCCAGAAGTGATATTACACAGAATGCACAAAAGTCTGCCTTATAAGAGTCCTTCTCAGTACCTCCAGCAGCTTTAAGTGGATCTGGGCTGCACATAATAAAATGCCACATCATCGCGTGTGAATGGCATTTTTATGGTCTGAGCTTTTTTGTTGATTGCTTATAAGAACATCCACAGTCTGTAAACAACATATCTGGTGAGACTATTTATACTTAATATGTATGAGATGCACATGTTTGCAATTACATAATTTAAAGTCTTCGCAGGCTTTTTGTAGCCGGGTTGTTGTTTCGGCCGACGCCACACCTGAGTGAGGAAACAGGGGGCGCTCCTCTCACTGCATTTCATGTTTCATTCGATTTTCTTTCACCTTGTCTGGACTGATTTTTGGGGGGTTTTGCATCCTGTTTGTCTTTGTGGGCGGGGCACTCTGCCTCCTTGAGTATTAGATTTCCTCCATTGCTGATTTTTAGTGCTTCATGTATCCTTGAATCATGACAGGCACCCCGAGCTTTGATATTTAACATTTATTATTGCATCCACCATCGGGGGGTTGCAGAAATAAACTGCTTAATTCTAGTACGAGGTATCTCTGTGCTTACTAATTTATTTTTGTGCATGTTTCCTGCCAAATGAAGCAATAAGAAAGCAAACAAAGTTTTAGCCCATTTAAACCAAGTAATGACATAATTACCTGCTCTTCTATGTGCTGTTTTACAGCTTGGGACCACGCTGGCCCAGAGCCAGTCTGCACGCTTTCATTCGAGATGCAAATTAGAATCTAATTCAGCTGTATTACATTTCAAATAACAAAGGTGTGGTTAAAAAAAAAATCCTGGACTGATTTTACTGAGAGTCTCCACGGCGACCTGAGTTCTCAGACGTTCTTTAATCTCAGCACCAGAACCACAGTGCGTGAATGCACACTAATCTCCAAAGATGCATCATCAGTCTGTGCTGCTGCTTCCTGTGTTCTGAGGAATTAGCAACGAGTGATATTGACACGTAAGTTCTTAAGCATCGAAGTTACAAAATGAGTGTTTTCAGTCGGTTAAAGTAGCAAAGGCGAAGAAAGAGAAGCTCGAGGATTCTCTCCGTGTCAGGCGGTGGTGAAACATCCAGTGAGGATTTGAAGGAAAACCCTGCTTGTTTCTGAACTTGTTAAACACAGAGATGGTGTTAACATGCTTTGTTCCAGCACTGCTGCACAACCCCCACTTACACACACACACACACACACACCCCTCCTCCACTACTATATCCAAACACACCCCTTTTCAAAGTTGAGTAAACCTGCAGAGAAGCAGCGGAGGGAGCTTGGCCCTGATTTCAGTGCTGTGGAGGAGCCAGGGGGGCCCAGGGGACACTCAGGTTACCAGCATCGAATCCTGCAGTATTAGCAGGGCACAGTGAAATAACAGCCTGCCATCTGGAACCTATGCTGAAGCCATCCTAGCCTCGCAGCGTTCAATCACGCTGACCTCAATTAAGTGTTATTTGTTCAGTATTTTTATTCACTTCTTCCTTTGCCTCCAGATCTTTCTGTCCTGCGTTGTAACGTATTCCCTAACTGTGTCAGATCCAGAGCGGGAAAGTTTAGGTTTCCTAGCAGGCCTTCCGCCTGCACGAGCTTTCCCATTAAACTTTACGCAAGTCCGGCTCACGGGAGGATTGGAGAGGGAGCGCCGTGAGTGCAAAGGAATAAGGCTCGTCTTTGTGATGGAGGCATGCTGCATGGTATGCTTGGTAAGAGTGGCTGCTTTCTGGCGAGGGCTCATGCTCATGACTCTACATGGTCTTTCTTGACCCCACTTAAAAGGGGGCGCACTGAGTGCTCTTGAGCTGGTCTTTCCTCTTGTGGACCTTTCTGGTCCACACTTTCTGCATTCAGAAGGGAAAGTTTCGCTACGTGTCTGCCATCAGGGTGGTGTGATCACGTTTTTTTGGTGCTCTCTAAAGCACATGGAAGTAATGCATTATTGATGCTGCGTTTCTAATTCTACATATAAAATCCAGCTGCCTTTGTTGGTGAATTGCACACACAAGCTGAATAAAAAAACATCCGCATAAGATTTGATTCTGATTTGTCTTTTAAGGTTTTCATTTAGTGCAAAACAATTCATTTCCAAGTTAAAAACAATTTTTGTTTTCATTGTGGCCAATCAGTGGAGTGTTCTTTTGTTTGTTTTCGATGTGTAATTGGTACTAGACTGATATTTATTCTGACCTGTTCGGGCTCTTGACATTTGTTTGACTGAGTTGAGTCAGACTGAGCTGTGGATTGCACTTGAAATGGAGCCAACTGAGTACACGTGTTTTGAAATATAACTTGGAGCTGCAGCAAAGTTGGTCACCGCTCTGAAATGAATATAAAACCTTTGGGTCCTCGGTACTCAAACGTTGAATTGGTCTCCATGGCTACATTACTCTCGCAGTTATTACTCTTTCGGAAAAGCCAATTTTAATGGCAGTTCATCACCACTTAACAATTCATAAATTGGATGTGGTCTGACTGGCAGGAATGGCTGGGCGCCCTTCGAGCTGGGGTGATGTTGGCAGCATTTTGAGAGACGTGCCCACAGGAACGATGCCATAGTGCTTTATTTTAAAAAACAGTGCTGCTACTGAAAGCATTAGCTTTTAATTGGGCTTCTATTATTTTGACTTTTCACTGTGTGGGAATTAATTCTTCAGAAACATTTTTATGAAACTATTGAAGAAAAATGGCATGCGGCGTCACACACCTTTGATTACAGGGACCTGGCCGCAGCAGAAATCTGATGAAACACTTCGGCGCGCTGCAGTGAGAATTATCAAGAAGTGTGTCAGCAGGGGACAACAGCCTCGCTTTACTGCTGATTAATCGCTTCCACGTTGTGCACGAAGCAACTTAAATTACAGTTTTAACATTGCAAAAGTTTCTGTCGTTTTCGCCCAACTTTTCACTAAGGTTTTATCATTCAGGAGTCATAGATTTTTCTTTTCAGGTTTCATACATTCTCACTCATAAAAATTTCATTTTGACTCCAGAGGTCCTTTTCCTTGATGCATGCAAAATATGCAAAAAGTGGGGAAGAAAGGAAGAGGAGGAAGAAGTGATGCAGCTATCCTAACGGCAGGAAGTTGAACCAGTGGGAGTTACTGTAGGCCGTAAACTTTTTAGCGGAACAGACAATTGGCTTTTTATCCAGAATACAGAATTAGTCTCACATACATTTTTATTTTCTTTCTTCCTACAAAGGATGTTTCCTTTTACCGCCTCTCACCTGTGCCACAGTCGGAAAGTGCAAAGGAAACGAGAGGCGTGTGAAGCCTCTCCCTCTTATCTCTATTTACTGTTTTCTTTGTGGGTGCACGCTGGTCAGAACTTGCCTGGTGCTGCGTGCCATGCTGTCAACATGTCACAGTGCTGGCTGTGATGCCAAGTAGATTCAGGCTGCATCGGGCCTTTTGAATCCTCTGCTAAATATCTCCTGCTATCAGTGATGTGCATCAACGGGAAAGGATGCCTTTAATGGCCCAGAGACTCATCCCAGAGGAATTCCCACACAGGTGACACGGGGAACGTTGCAGACGGCTTCTGAACATACTGTTGTTTTTAGTGTAGCTTTCCATAGATTTTCTGGCTCAAGTGCAGGACAGTATAACTACTCCAACATTGGTAGTCTGCTAGAAATGCTGTGTAAGAGTCAGTGAAGACAAAACCCTGGTAAATATCATCCTTCTTTTAATAGAGTAAGTTCTTATCCAGCCATGCACACCGGCTGAGCCTTCCTACATTTTGGTACCTTTTACAATAACTTAATATCAAAGTCTGGAAGCAGTGCACCCCCTGCATCCATTTGGTTAATAGCTCCATTAAGCAGCATGGTGTGAGCCGAGTGCGGCTGCTGTGTGGAGCACAGGCTGACGTGTTAATTCTGGGTAATTTATTACCCTGGGTGTCGACGGGCACGGCGCTTCTGACAGATTCTGTCTCACTGGGATCACCTCAGCCTGGCTTCCATGGGCATTGCCTGCTTAGCAGTGACTCCAGCATGGGGTGCTCGCATCCGCTGATGCAAGTATGATGTAAAACCCCTTAGTGGAGGAAAACAACAGTCGGCATGCACACAGTGTGGCATTATATCAGACTGGCGGTCTTTGAAGATAGAAGGCTAAAAGCACACCTGTGGAGACAAAGATGGTAATCAAATGTAGCCCTGAATGTTATTGGCACTTGCTGGCTCTCATATGGTTTTATTTATGGAAGTATCCTTTTCTGTCTAGGGCCGAGCTCTTATTAAATTACAAACGCTGATTGTGGCCTAGAGCTGTGGTGATCAATCCCAATTTAGTCTGAGAATTAAATTTATATATAAGAGGATGCAGTGCCCTGCCCTGGTGGATCAAAGGGCATTTCCCTCGTATGCACAAACAATCAAAATGGCATAAATAAAGAGCACACATATGGGCTTTTGGTGGTGTTTTAATAACATGTAACATGGGGTTTTCACTGGGGAGTAAAAGCTGATTTAAGGAGCGATAGTAGATGAGCCAAAGAAGAAAATGCACGTGCATTTGTGCGTGAGGGTTTTTGCAGGCCTCAGCACTGTCTAATGTTGAGCCAGTGAGATCGCAGAGTGCAGAGCTCTGCTGCCTTCGAGGCAGAGGAAGGGGATTGTGCAGGTCAACGCAGCACTGCCAAGCAACCCTTCAGCCATTTCATGCTCTAATCAGTTGGGGGCAAATCAACATATGCAAACTCTCAGTGCCCGACGAAAATCCTCTTTGTCTGCACCAAAACGATGTGAAAGTGGATTTCTTTCCCTTTTTTTTAATGCAATGTTTTAATGCTGTTTGTAGCTGCAGAAAATGGGTGCTTTCTGTTTACAGTGGGCCACTGCAGCAGCCACGCCTTTTAAAACATTGCATCTTTATAGCCAGAGCTGTCATCCGGTCGATGATGAAGCTACAGGGTGATTAGCCCCACCCAGAGGCTGCTGAGATGGGAGATGTGGGAGGTGTGTGGTTGTCAAAGCAGGGCTCGCGGAGATGACTCAGTTAAGCACTTAAGAGTAAGATCATTGCCATGCAGGAACCCTTCCTTCAGCTTTGCTGTGTGTGCTCATTTTTTCTTTTCTCCTCATGTTGAGCAGCTGCAGATTCAGTTGTGTATGCTTCCTGTTGTACATCAGGTTATGTCCTGCTTCTCATGTTCTCACTTTGCACAGTGCAGCTCAGAAGACACCTAATGACTGCAGTTTATGTGATTGATTAATTGATGCTCTTACTGTATCCAACACTAAGGTTCAGTAGTTTACTTTGATCAAAGATGGAAACTTGTGTTATGTGTTCATGCATTTCTGCTTATGCTGCAGATAAATCCTTGCATAAATGGACTAAAACCATTCGTTTTAGTTTCAGGCCTGTTAACACTGAAATTCAGCTTTGCAAAGACACTACAATCCTTTTGATGTGATCGTTTTTTTTCTTCACAAGGAAAAGAAAAAAGGGACCAAAGAAAATGTCCCTGTAGTGACAGTGCTGATAGGTGACTGGAAGACATTAACAAGTCTGGGATCTTTGCAGTGCATTTCCTTGTCCGGGGTCTACATGAGTTATCTTCAGGAAGTCTCTGGGCCCCATTGTGAGAAGATTGTAATTGGTATCCAGCAGTACGAGAGCGCTGTCTCACAGTTTGCTTGCAGGGAGTTCTTCCAGTCCTTAAGAGCAACATGGTGGCCATTTATTAGCCTGGTCTCCACAACCTGCCACAGAGGCTAAAAAAAACAGGGCGAGGCATTTTGAATGGTGGGATCACACTTGGAACATGGGTGAGATGATCTGATTCACTGATACAATTATATGCAACATGCTGGAGCCACTTTTGCAAAGAATCCTGGGTCGCATTTGACCGCGTGCTCTATATTGGGTTCTACAGGCTTTGGCTGTAGTCACTTCTTTGTGGCCTACATAAGTATGTAATTATTGGCATAGTAGATGGAGACTTGAAATCCAAATAGAAATGTCCATCCGTCCATTCATCCATTCATCTTATTCCGCTTATTCACTTCAGAGTCGGGGGGGGGGGGCTGGAGTCTCTCCAAGCTGCCACTTGAGAAAAATTTGGACCACATTGTGAAACCAAAGTCTGGCTTAACTCAGTCTGCACAATCTAAATTTATCCTACAGTTGTTTTTTTAGCTTCTTTCTAAATATCTGTCACCTCCCTTTATTGTAGCCTGGTTTCTGCTTTTTGGAAATGGTGCTTACTCAACAGGCGGGTAGGCAAACCAGTGTGTTTCATGCTTGCATCAATGTGTGAGGCTACCAAACATTATTCATGCATTCTGTTTGGATTCAGTAGCTGCAGGATCATAAAGGTGTGATCAAATCTGTGACTGGTTTTGTAAATACAGGATTTCACAGAGGCACTTCTGATGAAGTACAGCAGAAAACCTGCCAGAAGCAACAAAGTTTAACCTTAACTCTGCATCACGAAACCGGCGGTTTGCACTTAGATGGATTCATCAAACCAGTTTATAAAACCTCCTTGTGTTCAGTTCCAGAGTTGTTCTACAGGGCAGCAGCAAAATTAGAGCTAAATATTTATTTTTCTCAGCTAAAGCAACCAAAAAATATTCTATACGTTCAGAAATGTAGTCCGATGTTTCCAGCCAGTGTTGCTGACCTCCAGTGGCCAAAAGCTCAGGTCACCTGAAGGACGTTTGATGGTATTTCAGGGGGAGTTTTTGGCTTCAACACTGTTGGAAAGACTGAGTCATGCAAGCGGATCATGGAAAAGTCAACATGTGAATCCCTCATCAGCACCATAATAAAAACAAAAGTTCACATACTTTCCTTGAGTTGCAGCTGGCAGTCCAGTTTTATTTTAATTTGCTTACACTGTGAAATATACAGCATGTCTGAGATTGAGCTAAATATAATGGAGTGGATTTGAGGAGGGGCAGTGAGTAGTTCCAAAGAAACATTTTACAGAAATCTAATTCTTACCAAACAGATTTTAATTCTGTTATATGTGATATTTGACGGCTGTTTATGAAACTCACGTCTCCATGCATTGAGGAAAGGTGTGTTTGTAATTGCGATGAATCGCTCCGTAAGGCAGGGAAACTGCACCATCATTTGTTTGCAGCATTTCAGCCCCGCAGACCTTCCTCAGGCTAAAGATGCAGATCTCAAATATTTTTACCAATGAGTGTCAAGCAAGTTTACAGTAAGTTGATTATTGCTTAGCTGGTATTAGGTTTGGTTTCACTGCAGGCCAAACTATAAATCATTCAGCTCCAGCCTATGTTGGATAATGAGTATTAGTCTGCAGACTAATGAGAGGCAGGTCACCGCTGGAGCACTTCAGCCTGGTGGAGAGGTCCTCTTTCAAACCTGCGGGAGCCTCACATTTATTTGCTGCCTCACTTGTTCTGCAGGTCTACAGCGAAGCTCACCAGAACATATTACTTTCCTGCCTTTCCATTAATTCTAACATGAGTATGTACGGCACTCCGGATCAGGCTTCGCATTCTGTATTTTGCCAAGGCCAGCAGTGTATATCAGTGGTGTAAAGTGAATAAATAGACTGCTTCTCCCTGTTATTTACCGGCCTGGTTTAAAAGCATTATTCCATTGCCTGCTCCTTCTGTCAGGGCTAAACCTTGAATTGCTTAGAGTGATTAGTAGCAGGGAGCGTGCTGCAGCAGTGGTCCCAGACTACTTTTGTTTATGTAAAGGCTTTTACGCATTCTGTTTAATGCACTGGTGGGGCTCGCTTTTGATCCCAGAAGGAGGCTGCTGTTGAGATGCCTCCCCACCACCACCGTGCCCCCCTCTCCTCCCCGGCTTGTATTAGCACTGCTGAATTCAGATCTGTTTGGCAGGCCATTCAGCCCCCCGACCCCATCTACCCAACTCTTTCTCCCTCTATTGAAAACACACCTTTCTGCTGGCTGAGGAGGCTTTTCTATAGAGTCTAAGCATGTGAAAATTTTCCAGAAAAGAAATAAATGGAGCCTGTATGGAGCGCTCCTCGCTCTCAATAGACCTTGCAGACAGTGTTACTGATATCTGCCCAAATTTCCTCTCAGCTGCACTTCGTGCTGCTTGCATGTGTTTGTCTGCAGTGTCGTGAGCTTAGTGTCACAGATTACTTGACTATGCGAAAACCTGATGTCTTTCATGCAGGTCGTCTTGCATGTGCAAAAGTCTTGCCAGCATTTCTTTAAATAGGGAAGTTGTGGGAGTGATTTAATGAAGCATGGACAGACTTTAATAGAAGTACAGTAGAAGAGGCCAAAACAGAGTTGGTGCTACTCTAATGAGCTTAATGTCAGTATTTGCTTTGACCACCATTATTTTAAGCATAGTCAGTTTGTAATGCTTCAGTATTTGGGAAACCTGGAAAACTATTCCTGACAGAATTCCATTAATTTGGACAATTTAGACCTTTCCTTCTTTTCTCCTTCACTTGGTACAAAAATGCAAAAATTTGTGCCTTTTCATAGATTCATTAGCAACACATTATGTGTGTTTGTGATGGGCTGCTATAGTGTTTGCTAAGCTTCTGTTCATATGGAGGTCAGTGACTTTCACACGCAGGTGAGCAGACACGAACAGCATTCGTCTGAAAGTTTGGCTCAGGACTTTTGCACGGTACTGCATCTTTACAGTGTGTGTAACAGACAACGCAGTTGTATAATTTTATAGAATAATTATTAGAAGCATTTTGGACTGCACTGAAATACTTAGTTTGGTGCACCTGAACACGATCAGCTGTGGTTTATTTTAACATGTCAGGAAGTTACAGTGTTTGTGATCAATTAAGTGATTCCACGGGCAGGTAATGTGTAATTATTAATGCTCAGAGGGATTGGGCAAACACTGTGTGACAGAGGCTGCTGAGCCTTGGTTATGATATCAGATTTGATGCATGCAGACTGTACTGTAATAAAACCAGAGATGTGTTAAGGATTTAACACCTGCCGAACTGTAGGATGCAAAGCCTCTGCTTTTCCTTTCCATGCTGCAGCTGAAGGACACTTTGTACAAGGCAGCTTCTGCTGCCACAACTCAAGTACAAATTATGTTACATTTAGGTTTGCTTTAATTCACAATACTGCCTGTGCTGTGTTTATCGGGATGTTGCTTGATGCTGGCTGGTTGGTTGGGTGGTTGGTAGATGTAGGTCATGGCAGCAGCCACGCTGGGAGATGAGCATCTTAAATTATTGACGCCGTCACAGTTCTGTCCGGGGGTATCTGTTAGAACAGGAAACTCATTTTCAAAAAGAGCCAAAAATATTGTAAATATTCGCTCAGTCACTTTTTGTCTGCGGCAGCCCAAACTTCCAAAGGCTTTATTTGGGTGACAAATGTGACCACTTCGTCCTGAATCCTGCTCGGAAAAATGTATGACGTGTAAAGAGCAGCAAGCAGTTGATTATAATGGAAAACAGGGCTGTGCAGAGAGAGAAGGCTAGATTTATATGCACCGCTGCTGAATAGCAATTCTCAGCACGCTGCTAATTGTTTGATGGATAGTACAGAGCCATTTGCATTTATATTGTACCCCAATTGCCTCCCACCTATTTAGATCACATATTTAACTCCTGACACGGGAGCAGTGGCCACAGTAACCTCCTCACAAAAAGCGTTACAACATGAGCTTCAATAAGTTACTTTTGCACTGCAGATAAACTGCAGGTGGTTTGTTTTATGGTTTCGGTTTGAGAGATTTCAGAGGAGATAAAAGACGACCTTTGGAATAAAGAACTCCTGCAGCTCCAACAGTTTCCACTTAATTACATAAGAGCTGTCTTTAGCATGAGTTTGTTGTGGGGGTTGGGCTGTGCTGATTATACAGAATTCATTGAGCGCAGTCACAGAGTTTGGTAAAACTTTACATGAACCCTGATTTCTGAGCACAAATCGTTTAAGCTGATTAACTGTTTAAGAGCAGAGCCACTGATGTGCTGCAGATATGCAAAGATCTGTAGAGGCCTGGTAAGTAATGGCATATCTGGCTGGTCTGGTTTAACATAATAATATTTCAGGTTTCACGTAGCTGGTTGGTTTCCCTCTAAAAGCAGCAGCACTTTACAGTTTGCGCTGCTGCTGCGTACTGTAAGCTCTAAACTCTGTCCAGTAGATTAAACTGGTTTTAATCTTTGATCATAAGCAGTGAAATCCACTAAATGAAGGAACTTTGAGTACCAAGTATGCTGCTGCAACTCAGGATTACTGGATTTAAAGAGTCACTAAGTGTTGGTTCTTAATTTTTACTCTTTGGATAGCTCGAGCCGTCTTTCATCCGTCGTGCTGCATCAGCTGATTGTGATCTCCGATGCACCTCGAGGATGATCTTTGATTCTGTACTCGCCTCCCCAACAGGCATTTCAACGAGACCCTTATGCATCGCTGTGTCTGATGGCTCGAAGTGACAATTCATTACTGAGCGCGCCCCGCGACTCGGTCCTGTAGAAGCACATTACTGCGCTGCTTACAGCTGCTATACATCTGCTTTACACCCACAGGCAAACCTCAGTCTGCCCCGGTCACATGTAGACAATGTAATTGAAAAATGTGGAGTCTGCAAATGCTTTGAAGAGGAAAACAGACCATCCATCATTTCTTTGTCTATCCAGCGAGACCTCGATTGATTTTGGATCATTGCATAGATGTGCAGTTAGCTTCTTTTTGGCACTGCTCACGCTCTGCATCTCAGGCTTTGGGAGAACTTTGTCTTCAGGATAAAAGCTCGATTCTTATCTTCATTTCAGAGATTTTAGTTCATGGCAGTTATTTATTTTTTTACTGGTCTTTGTAAATAACTTTTCTGAGTCTTTGTGCAACTACCCTCATTAACCTTCTCCTTCAGAGCTTCGAGGCACTTCGCTCACTCCCTTGTGTCTTACCATGAGATGATAATAACACTTTAAAAATAGGTCTTGTATCACTTATTATTACTATTCCTTCTCTTTTTTTAGTGAGTGATGATACAACTTGGTAAAATAAAGCCTGTTCATTATCTCTGCACAGCAGTACATTAGAATAACAGTGGCATTTCCTTTGCTTTGGCACGCTCCTGCAGGATTTAGACTTGGCCAGATGAAGAGGAGGAACAACAGCTTAGCTCTCTGGCACTGAAACACAATGATGATGTCAGATGTTACTAAACACCGGTTCGTTTTACAGGTGCTCTTTGTAAAAATTCTGACAGCAGCACTTGAGGTGGGTAGGATTTCAGGACGGGAAAACATTTGCATGCCGTATCATTTGTCCTTGTATGTAGTCTGCTGGCTCTTTGAAAAACTCCAAGGTTTCCCATGGTCTCAAAAGTACATCTCATTGCATACTAGGCGATTAGTAATGAGGAGGAAGAGAGATGGCCGGAGCACCGAGCCCGGCTCTCTGGAAACAAAAACAATGCACTTTGCAGAACATTCTTGAAACTTTAGAAAGCTGCTTGTTGTTCCCGCTCTCGCATTTGCATAGCGTCGAGGATCTTGAGTGAAAGGTAAAAATTAGCAACTCATACAAGCTGCGTTTGAGATGTTGGGAGCAGCTGAAGTGCTCTTGTGGCAGAAAACCTACGCCCCCACCCCCCCTTTACACCTCCCCATGTGGCAGAGGTCCTGCTATTGAGGCCTCAAGTCATTAATCACCAGGATCTTTTCAGCTGTCAATACATACAAAAAGAAAGCCCCGAACCAACAATGGCGTCTTTAAAAAATAACCTTTTTTTCCCTTCTTTTTTGGGGGAGAAGGGGCAAATATAGTTCACTGAGGATTATTGTTTACTGTTCTGTCCAGCACAAATCTCATACAGTATTCATAAAGAGCTTATCTTGTGAAAAAATCCTTGTCTGAACAGCACAGGCATATTGTCAGTTAAAAATCCCAGATTTGCCTGGAGTGGGTTTCTTCTCTCGCTGTGGTGCAGCGTCCAGCTTCAGCTCGTAGTAATTCATTGTCAAGTGTTGAGGCAAGTGGAGTAGAAGCAGAATGCTGTGGCATGAGTGGTAAGGTGTTTGGCTCACGATGTATAATTATAGGTTTATTATCATGACAATGCGTTTGGATGAAGTGGGAAGATGTATTTAATTGCTTTGATCTAATTTTTCCATACTGTGCACTTGAGCTGCAGAGCGAGTTGTGATCAGGCCTTTTATGAGGTTTACATTCACACTGGCATTTGTTGATCTGATTAAATCTTTTTATTCCACGCGGTCGCTTCAAATGACACGTTTCCCAGGCAAAAATTGTAGCTTAGCGTGCTAACACCCATTGATTTATGTCATGTTTCACTGAGAGGGCAAAGTCTTGTATTTTTCTTTATCTTTATTTTTGTCTTTTTTTCACTCCGGCAGTTTGTCCTTGAAGGCAAGAAAATAAAATGCAGCACCTAGATGAATGCCTAAAGTTCTCCTCTGTATTGATCTCACACTCGCTTTGGCAGTCGTGGTTTTATGTTGCAGATTTTAATCATCTCTGCTGGTTCGGCGTCGTCTCAGGTTTGTTTGGCACCCCAGTTTCCAACTGGTGATGATTTGTAACTTATAAACAACACAATTCATGGAAGGACACCTGCCACTTTCACAGACGCGGGAGTCCCAGCATTTCTGTATGGCACATAAAATGGAATATTTGTGGGAGACTTGCACCGTAAACTTTATAGGTGCAAGATTTGTTGTGCCATATTTCATGAAATCTAATCCTAGTGGTTCTCCGGGCTCTCATTGTGTGTGCTGAGCCATGCATATGCTGTTTGGGGGCATGCATTTGCATTTGATATGTGTCTACAGTGGCTTGGATAGGTGTGTGTGTGTGTGTGTGTGTGTGTGTGGTGTACTGAAAATATCAGGTGATTTTTCTTTTTATTTTAATTCCAATAGCCAATAATCCTTTTTAACATGCTGAAACGACCCAGTCGGGGTTTGCTGGTGCTGCATGTTGGAATTAGACGTCTTTATACGCGCACCCTTCTCACTGCATCTTTTCTTTGTCTTTCTCTTCTGCAGAACTCCCGCACTAAGCTGGCATTGTAACCCACATTTGATTTTGGAAGCAGTGTGGAGACAGCCATGGAAGTGAAGGAACGCAGACCCTACCGCTCACTTACCGCCCGGCAGGACACAGAGCGCCGTTACACGAGCTCCTCAGCAGACAGCGAGGACAGCAAAACCAACGCCAAGTCCTACAGCTCCAGTGAAACACTGAAGGCCTTCGACCATGACTCGAGGATGGCGTACGGGACCCGCGTGAAGGAGATGGTTCATCACGAAGTGGATGAATTCAGCCGACAAGGTTGGATAAAATAATAGACTCGAGAACGTCATTAGTATCTCTAGGTTCATATATGGCTACATTAGCAGTAGCTGATTATTAGGTTGGGGGCATGTTACTGTCTGGCGTTAATATATGCATCATCATTTTTTAATGACAAGTCTCTTATTAATTTACATCCAGCCACAGTAGAGGTCACTCAGCACCATCTGACTATTAAGTAAGGTGGCTATGGATTGAACTTAGCATGGGAGTGTTAAAAACTGCATGGAGGACATGCGCACTCTGACACAGTCACTCAGACGTGTCATTAATCAGAGATGATACTGAAGCGTTCGTCCTGCAGAGCAATAACGAGGAAATGACTTGTTTTTAAACAGAACATTTAAAGGCAGTAAAGCAGCTGATGGAGGGTTTGAAAACTGGTGTCATTGTTGCACATGGAAGAAAAGTTTTGTACGAGCTACTTTGTCCACTCCTAACAAGACCCCAAGGCCCCCTGAGGTGGATACAGTGAAACTGAAGATGCTTTAACAATCACTTTTTAAACGTTAAACGGCTCAGTGTGAATGCAGCTCCACGGCCACTGCTGCTGAAGCCTTTGCTCTTCATGTTTCCTGCACCCAGGCCATTAAATTTGCTGTCACCTTTCTGCACTGAATACAGTTAATTATGTTAAGTGATGCAGTTAATTGCGCCTATGTGTTGGTTTGCTGCAGGGGCGGACTTTTCCCTCCGAGATCTCGGCTTTGGAGACGCCCTCCCATCGCACGTGGCCACCTACAGGTCTGACCTGGGGATGGCACACCGCGAGTATTCAGTGAGTGTGGGCTCGGACGCCGACACCGAGACGGACGGCATCATGTCACCGGAGCACGCGGTCAGATTGTGGGGCCGCAGCAACACCAAGTCGGGCCGCAGCTCGTGCCTCTCCAGCAGGGCCAACTCCAACCTGACTCTGACGGACACAGAACACGAGAACACGGAGAACGGTGAGGAGCTTTTCTCTGCCGTTCTTTATCGCAGAGCGAATTCTGCGCAAACGTGAAGTCGTGCAGGAAGAGCAGAACAGGGTGAAATAAAGGTGCAGTCTCAGGCTAAATAATGATTCCGTTAGCTTGAATAGTTTTTGGCAGCACACAACTGGACTTCATACAAGCACAAGATGCACTGCAATTAAAGATGACAGTTTCACTAAGCCTTTCCAATCTTTGCTTGATTATTTCAGAAATTGGCCCAAAGACCAACATAATTAGGATGTAACTTCTGAAAGGGAAAGCAATTATTTAGTTTGTAGCACAATCAGAATTATTACCTGCCATTACCTCTGGTTTTTGTTGGGGGATCATTTTATTCTTGCTGTGCTGAGTGTGTTGTGTTGTTGCTCTTTGTTAGAAGATGATCTGCCTCGGTTTTTCTGTGCATGAAGCCCCCGTGTGTTTGCTTAGAAATCCACAAAGAAACCCCTTCAGATGAACCCAGATATTTCGCCTCACTGAACGTCACGGACGCGCTCAAAAACACAGACGCACATGAAGCTAAGCCGAGGAACCAAACTGCCTCTGGGTGGGCCGAACCGGTCGTGGCTGCCGATCAGGAACAAGTGGTGACAAACATTAGCAGTTTGCTAGCGGCCGAAGGTTCGTGCTGTTCATTGCAGGCATTTCTCTCACATTCTGATGCATCAACCTGCAGGTGACCCTGTATAATCAGCTCCTGTCCTGCAGTGTCAGTTACCAGTTCAAACACGTAATGCTGAATTAAATTGCGGTTATAATGTCAGCAGTGTTATGATGTGTCAGCGAAGGTGAAAGGTCGCGGCGGTGGGAGGGGAAAGAGGCATGTATCCGTATATACTACAGCAGTTTACAGGAAGCCTGAGCTGTTGGGTTTTTAGGGGATTACAGCTCCAGACTGAGACTTTACCTGCAACAAAGAAACTGCCAGAAGGGAGCAGCGGTGTGCCGAAGCCACTCGTTAAACTGTAGATTAGTGAGAGCTGTAAAGTTGTTATATTACAGGATTCTGTTTGAAAGATGAAATTTGGGATGCTCGATCCCACGGCGGCTGTTTGTCAGGAAACGCTGTTCCAGCTTGCTGTGTTTTGGACAGCGTGCAAACGGAAGAAAAAGCCCTTCAGACTCGGTGCAGCACAGTCTGGAGGTGTTCCTCCTTATTTAATTTCCTTTTTTTCTGAAACAGAGGTGCTATGCAGTAAAGTTTAAACTCTGTTTAGCATGATACTCAGACACAAACCTAAATCATGCATATTAACGGACAGATTTATGACAGTGCTCCCAGGATACTTCCCAGATAGAGGAACTCATCAAGGGCCTAGCGGCAAAATTCTAATTGCCCCTGCACAGCCTTGTAGAGAACCTTGTGAATAGTTTTGCATTTCAGAGTGTGTCACATTATGTATTAGCTCCTTATTATAACTGACAGAAATGACTCTTGGAAGTGGAATCCATTTGCCCGAATGACTCGGGGAGAGAATGTGGCGTCCCTCTGCTTGATCATGTGAGATGCCAGGGGACTTGGATTTGCCTGTATTGTGTATAATTAAAGAGAATTTCCTCGGTCGACTGTGCAGGAGGGTTGCTACGCCGGAGCGTATTCGGAGCACCCGTAGCTGCTGCATCATGCATCTGCAAGACCCAAATCGCAAATTCCGAGCTGCTTTTATTCCACTCTCCCGAGCAGAAAGAGCACTTGTATTCACCATTTAATTCAGTAATGCCTGATAACATGCAATTTATATATAGCAAGTTAATTAAAATCCACCGAGCAGGTCTGCTTGTATGTGCTTTAATCTCTTTAAATCAACAGACCATTTACTCGGCTTTAATGTATTCAAGCCACTGGGCAGTCCCCCCCCCCCCCCCCCCCCCCCCCCTCCCCCCTGCCTGCCCCTTGCTTTCTCCC
>VOQJ01011683.1:20273-37685 GCA_015052665.1 Apistogramma diplotaenia | reverse complement strand
CAGTCCCCCCCCTGCAACCCCCCCTTCACATGCGACTTGCTTGACCCTTGTTTTATGCATGCAAATAAGCCGCAGCAATTTTGGAACAATTTTCTTGACGCTGTGATTCCAAGTTGTCAGTTTAACGCTGGATAAAAAGCTCTGCTTATCATAATGTACTTCACTGATTCGCCCGTCTGAGATGCGACAATAATATCAGCCTCTGCCTTGGATTCACGTTTAACATATTGCATGATTGCTTTAAATATAATTTTATAGAAATGCACATTTTAATTATCATTTTCATTCTGGGTAATGGGTAAATAATTATTTTCAGCACTGATTGTTACCTTGTGCACGTTTGTCCGTGTGCACATACATGTGCATGGCTGTGGGTTAACATCTAAATGCAGTGTGTTGTGGCATGTGTGCTCACCCCATCCATGCTGCCTCTGGTCCCTGGGGAGTCACTTGAGGATGCTTCCAGCAGCCAGCGACTGCTGAGTCATTGCACATCTTACAGAGTTTAAACTGCACGAAGGCCCGGCGAGCTGCTGGGTTTGGGAGAGGCTTGCTGTTCTTGGTTTTTACCCAATAACGGCTTATCCAGATGTGCTCTCTAATCCCAACTTTCCCCCTCTGTCATGGCTGGGCTATTACATTTCTGTAACCATGAGAGCCGGCAGTGGAGATAGCTGCAAAAGCCTGTTGAGGGATTCTTATTCATGTGTTCCACAACCTGTGGAGAAAAATAATGGGGCTAAAGTCTGCATGGCTCTTGCTGATAGAAAAATGTTTGAGGGACTGACGCTGATATTTTCTGAAGGACAAAATGCAATTAGCTGCAGTGAGTGGTTAGTTGTGTTGTGTACTGATTTAGCTTCCCTGTCTCGTCCTCCTGAGAGATCTTGTCTGTATTGATTGGAGATGTACAGCCGAAGCCTTAATGTTACTCTAAAGTTTGCTTTGTTCTATCATCCGGAGGAGAAGCCTTTTATTTCAATTAGTTATATATCAGTTATAATCATGCCAGCATAAAGAACATACAGTGTGCGCGTCATTAGTGGGATCATTTGTTTCATTTTTTAAGAGGTTTGTTTTGTTTTATTTTATTTTATTATTAATGGTCATTACTGGAATCCTGGTAGCTGTCGGCGTTGCTCCGGGGCAAAGCCTCTCGGTACTCCCGTGAAATCTTCTTGCGAAAGTCTCTCCATAGCCTGCAGCGCAGCAGCAACAGTGGGGCTTCTGTTGTCTCCACACACTCCTGAAATCACTGAATTGACTCTGATTTATTTTAATTAAATTGATTTCAGTGAAAGTGCCCTGAGTGCTCGTCGTGTCCTAGTCGAATCAAAATGATTCACCACACCCGCTTTAGTGGAGGTGCTGCTAATAGTATTTTAATAATTATAAAATAACATTTTGACCTGCCTTGTTTGACAGCAGGAGGAGCAGTCCCTAATGGCAGGTGGCATTTTTCTAACTGTCACAACAAGTCTGAGTGAACAACAAGCACGTTACATAGTTTCTGTTTTAATGAATATCTACCACTTTGGATGAGCTTAAGATACATTTTGTTATGCAAATTAATTTATTTTTTTTGGTGGGGGGGGGAGAGGGTCTTAAAAAAGTTAAGTAGATCCATGCAACTGCTAAATAATAATAAGCTTTATTTATCAATATGGAATCAATCTGAGTATATTCAGCTTAATTAGTGCAGTTTTATGAATAATACTTTGAACCAACTGTCATATTTGACTTATTAAAGATCCCGCCCCCAACCTGTTTACCGAGCCCTGCAATCGTTTTCATCTTTCACCTAACTACATATATTCATCTGTCAGCTGCATTTCCACAGCTCTGGCTCATGTTACAGCAGCCTTCATATCAGAGTGTGTGTAAACAAGATGTGTTGCTTGGCAACCAGGCATGCCGCAGATGTTGAGCACTGATTTCTGCTGGGGGTCAAAGTGACGCCGTCGACGGTTCAAGTTATCATTGATCGTGATTTTTTTTCTTTTTGTCCCACAAACCCCAAAATTCATTATGATGAATAAAACCAATTAAACCCAATAATAGGGTTTATTTTTATTGTGATTATAAGACGAGTTAATCAGTATTTACACCTGATCATGCGTCCCGCTGAGGCAGGTGCAGTGTTCATTGGTGGTGACCTTTCTGTGCACCTTCTAATGAAGCTCTTTTTTTTTTGGTCTGCTTTGCATGTCATTACTCAAATCCTAAAATCATATATGCATGTAACTGTAGTTCGCATTACTTCGCGTTACCGAGTTATAAAAAGCTCCGAAACAAAAACTCCCACAGTGTTCTCCAACTCCTCTGTGACGACGAGCCGTTCCCCTGCTGCCTGCTATCAGCTGCATGTTGAAGGGTTCGAGACTGAAGAAACTTTGAACTATTGAAAGATTGAGGTTAAGAGCTGCAGGGCTGTACTCAGTAACGGAATCTTTGAACATATCACGGCTGAGTGTGAGGGACAGGTGTTCCTCGTAGAAACGTCACAACCCCGAAAGGCTGAGAAGCTTTGAAAAGCAAATGTCTCTCAGTTTTGAACTTGAGTAGGGAGCACATCAATCTGCCCCTCATATCTGCGCACTCACAGACCTTCTGTTCACTGTCATTATTCCTGCTCCATGCCACATTTCCGTCGCACAGAAGAGCACCTACACTCGAGGGTGATTGTTAAATGCATGTTACAAGGAACTCAGCCCCGACAATAGTCCACTTCCTTCTGATATATTTTTTTAAAATTGCACCAGGCAAAGTAAAGCCAGACTTTGCAGAAGTCACAGAAATATTTTTTTACATTCAGGCATGAATTACGCAATTAAAAAATTCTCTGATTTGACACATTACAAATGCACAAACTACCCTTTCCCCTGCTAAACCTTCGTACCTGCGCACAGAAATGCAGCTGCCGGCGGCCCCGCCCCCCTGAACTGCTGCTCGCTCCACAGTTAAGATTTTAACTGATTCTCGGGAGCTGTTCCACAGAAACCGGAGCCTGTGGGGTGAAGTGACGTCAGACTTTGAGTTGGAGCCGGTTTTCTGTGTTACAGGGCCGGGCTCTCAGAGCTCGTGTTACAGCAGCATTTTTATTTATTTATATTTTATTATGAACGTGGAAGAGAAGCATGGTTACAAACAGGCATGTGTGCAGATTTGGGGAGCAGCAAACGGCAAACATATTATAGCTCTTTATTTATTTTTGAAAGAGCCTGTGATCTTGTTTTTATTCATACTGTTTAGATATTAATATAAAACATGTTTGTGATTGTCCTTAAGCAAGTTAAGTGATTATAAATATTTAATGTTACGGCATGGATATGATTGCAGTGAGATGGCAACAAAGATAAAGCAACAAAGTCGGTGACAGATTTGTAGAATGTTATTTTTCAAAGACCCCAAGGAACAAGCGCACTGACCTAATGCAGTGTGTTAATTGTATGGGCTTTCCTGCAGACACAACAGGATCACTGTGGTGTTTGAGGCATCATTGACTCTGGTGTGTGGATGGAGAGCGTGATCCTTGCTGTGGGGGAAAGTGTTTGCTGTAATTTCACTGCAGCCACATCGAACGCAACATGGAAGCTTGTTCTGAGATGGTCACGGGCCTCACAGCAGCAGAATCAGGCGAAATGATGCTTCAAAGAAATCACTAGTGGCTTCCTGGCTCACAGCAGTGGTAGCTTCCACCCCCAGTATTTCTTGTGAAGTTATTTATTTGTTTACTTTCTTTGGCAGAGTTTCTGCTCAGATCATGGATTAGTAGAGATATTCTCTGGCTCATTTGCGGGCTAATTTGGTGGGTTTTATAGGCCCTTGTGGACAGTTTTGAGCTGTTATCTGTGGGGTTGCTTATCCACTCCCTGCCAGTGCCTCTGACAGTCTAAACCAACATCACATCAGGGCCCACCACTGAGACTCAGGGGCCCTGCTACAGCTCAAAGCACGACATGGAGGAGGATGAGCCCTCCTCTTCGGAGGATCATCCCAACCCTCTGTCCCCCTCTTAGCAATATCCATTTAATACACAGTCTCATTTTCCATGCTAATATTATTTTCAGAGAATAGCCTTGCTGCTTAAAATGGACCGTAAGCAGCGATGCAGTGATTCAGTCTTTTGGATCATGTAGTGATCTGACTAAACAGATTCAAGCATCCTGTATTAACTACACTTACTGTAGCCATAACGTTAGAAAGCAAGTGATTGCTCAACAATATAATATAAATATGTAATATATAATAAGATATGTGAGGATCTTTTGGGTCTGATCCTTTTATTTTTAACTGTACAGCAGCATTGGAATAAAGTTAAAGATGGCATGATCGGTGATCTTTGTGAAAGCAATTAGGGGGCCGATACTGAGGTCGAGGAAGCGGAGATCTAAAAAACTGTGTTCATGCTGAGATTTCTCTCATTAGCAGTCACCTCTGATACGTGCGCGCTCCGACACAACTTCAGGTGTGGAACTTTGGGTCCTGGTTGATCCAGCGTTTATCAGTAAATAGCAGCTTTGGAAAATGAATATGTAAATATTTTTCTGTCACTTCGTCGTCCAACAGAAGAAAGTGCATTTTTACATTTAAGATACCAAATCAAATCGTGCTTTTTTTTATTGTGCTTCTGATGCATATTTCACCTTATGTATTCTGTCCGTGTTCAGACTGTCAAAACCAGAAATGATTCACAAATAAGACGCATTAAAACATCAAAGCAACATTTAAAAAGCGCTTCAGTGGCTGCAGAGGAAAAGTGTCTCTTACATTTGTGCTTCTTTTTGAAAGTCGGGCACGAGTGAGAGAACTCAGACGGCCCTTTGTGACCATAATTATTTGTCAATGCAGAGTGATTCAAAATAAGATTAGCGCGCTTAAATATAAGACCATTTTCACCCTCATGAATAAAGACCCTGCTTATCCAGAGGCTCGTCGTGCCGGTCAGCTCGTGTTCTTCCTGGATTATTTCTCCCAGTGAAAATCGCTTGGCACAGTAGAATTTCACAGAGTGTGAATTTTGGAGAAAATAGTTTGGGATATAAGCTTTACATTTTTTCCTTCAGAGGTTTCCCAAAAGTACTGCTGTCACATTGGAAGCTAGTCTTATCGCAGCTGTATGAATTGGCAGCTTCCGCAGCAGGTCGCAGCAGAGCTGCAGTCTCTCGTCTCCAGACTTCAATGCCTGCACTGTGTGAATTACCAAATTTTGGCATAGATGCACTTTTAGAGGATTTAAGCTGGTTTCTTACCAGCTAAGCTCTATCAGTTGTTTACAGTAGGTTGAAAGTGTAACACTGTTAGCATTTTGTTCCATGGGAAATGTAGTCCAGGAGAGAGACACACACTTTCCCATTTAGCTTAGGTATGGATGGCACCCCGAGGCGGTGTGTTTTCCAAATGTCAAGCTGGACAACTTAATCAGGTACTAGGAAATAAATTGACTTCTGTCAGTCAGCTGCCTGATAAACAGCCACATTAAAAATACATACCCTGCTTATGTGACTCTGCAGAATACGGCGAATGCATGGCTGCAAAAATATTTGGGAGGCTTTTGCAACAATGAACCTGAAAAGTGAGGACAAACGAGAGGAGGTTGCTTTTCTTATCCTTGTGATATCGTTAAATCAGGCTTAAGAGATTAATCTGATCCCCTTCGAGTCTGGTTTGCCTTTTTTGATGATATTGCTCCAAAGACAGTGAGATGCAGCAAAATACTGGAGATTTCCTTTAAGTCTGTTGTGGTGAGCACAGCGTGCTTTGTTGTGCTCTGCAGAGGGAGCTGCATTGATGCTGCTGACACCAACAGCCTGGATGAAGTGATCAGGAAAACCTGCTCTGTGATTGGCTGTGGTGGATTATTCAATAGCACTGTCAAGTAACTTTATGTTTAATTACATTAAGCCGTGTGAGTGCTCTAACCAAAAACTCCCAAATCTGTGGAAAAATAAAGTTTGCTTGTATTTTATCTCTGCTGCAACACGGAGGGACCAGAAGAGGTAGAGACTCATAAAGGATCATTTATTTTACGGAACATAATTAAAGAGAACGTGTTTGTCAGCAGCATAAAGCGTGCATGGCTGAGTGGCGGCGTTTGCAGAAAGCAAAACAACCCTGGAACACATGCTGCAGCTAAGTTGATCTAATTCAGCAAGCTGGCATCCAAAAGAGGCGCTGCAGAGAGGAGGGAGCTCACTGGGCCCAGGTGGAGCTTATGTAGTTAATTATTCCCCAATCAGCTCCTGGGGGGTCGTCACACCCACCCCTTAAGAGGGAATTCCCATCTGAAAGCCTTGACTCAGGTGAATCAAAGTCATTACCTTTTCTCATTTACATTAATCAATATGAAATATTTGTACGCAGTTACAGTTTCCATTTTCAGGCCGGCTCGACGGTGCAACTCATCTTTACAGCCTGATCAGTGAAGCGGGCTCTGTGATTGGCTGCTTACCGGACACATTTGAAGATTCGGATTCAGCCGTTTACTGGACAGGCAGCGGAGCAGCAGACTGACTCAGCTCTGCTGCCACAAGCACAGGAAATCTTTAATAACCTCATTATCATTGTTGCTGTTACCTGATTATATAAACTGCTATGAATAATCCCAAATTTGTTAATAAAACTAAAGTTTTATCGCATCATAGTTTGTCTCAAAGTTAGACTTTTTTCACACCGTGAACATCCAAGAGAAGTACATAAACGAGACAAACGTAAACGACAGGGTCATGAATAATAATACAATAATACCTGTAGCCAGTAAACAGTAAACAACAGAGCAGAAAAAAGATTAGGATTCATGTGGCTTATGTTTATCCATGAAATATTTATCTGCTCCCATCTGTATCGTGCAGTTTGGCTCAGCCTTGTGTGGCAGAATGTGTTTAATATGAACATCACAAAGTGCTGAATGAAGTGATCGGTTGAGTTAACAGAGTTCCAGGGCTGAGCGATCAGCCAGGTTTTACCTTCACTTGTGCTTTCGTCTTCCAGCAGTTATGAGAACAAAATCACTTGGCTGAAACTGTTGTGTTCGTCCGCTTTAGTGTTTCTTTGCCTTCGAAGCCAGACTCACTGATCACGAGGCTAAATGATAAGTGAGTTATGCTTCCATAAATGAAGCTGTGGCGTCTTCATTAATGGCTGCCCCCAGCCGGTGGTCTCTCCCCCGTCCTCACACAGGTGCGCCCACCTTCCACCTCGTTCCCCCCATTTTTCTTTCCAGGTTTTAAATGCTGGAGATGATCCCCTGTAAAAAGACCCATTTATTAAAGTTAGTTATTCACCATAATTCACTGTGATCGAGCTGCTGAATGTTGTCTAGTTTTAATGCTTAGAATGCTTCCATAACTCCTATAAATATAAAAAATATACGAAGGACTCAATATTTAGTGATTGAATGTATAAAATATTGGAAATTCTTCTTCCTATTTGCTGCTTTTCGTGCTGCTGCTTCTCGCCGCAGAGGACTCTTATTTTCCGAGCGTTATTTAAGGATAATGGTGGTGTTTATGCTGATGCTCCTGTCCAACGGCTTTGATTTCATCGCCTGTGAAGGAATGTGGATTCATGTTTGTAACGGTGCTGTAGAAACGATGTTTTCTGTCTGCACGAAACATCCTCGCTGCGACCGCGCTGTCGATCGCACTTTTAGACCAACTTGAAGAAAGAGAATTATGAGAAGTATTTAAATGTTTGCCTTGTGCTTATGTAAGATCAGATGATCTAATTGTATTGAAATGATGCATTTATCCCTACATTGCTTTTGCATTGCTGAAGCATCATGTGGCATAAACAAACCTTACTGACCACGTAGCTGACTCTTAGTGGCTTAACTTTTACCATACTATGAATTATATAAGCACTTACAAACATAAACTGCTTGACAGCATGTATTTTAGATAGCCTTTTGAACTGTGCTGCACTCAGTGGGAGCTGGATGCACACACAAATCAATTCTTCAACACTGACAAAGTGTCTGAAATGAAAAACAGCGGGCTTTTATGTAAGCTATGTGGAGAGCACGATGAGAGGAGGATATCAGCTTTAACAGAGGTATCCTCTCAGCAGGAAAGCCCACTGTGATGGCTATATACAACATCTGGGGAAATAATGTAAACGCGTCCCTCTCACTGCTAACAATTAAAATTTGGATTCCAGAAAAAAAAAGTTTGGAAGATGTGAAGGTTTTTGTTTTTTTGAGGCAGTGTTTAAGCTCTTTCTTGTCTTTTGTTGGGAATGTAGCTTTTTCTTAAGGGTATACTTTGGAATTTTATTAGGCCAGGCCTGGAATGCACCGAGGAACGGCAGGATGGGGATGGTGTCATCTTTGTTCAGCAAGGCCCGAGGCAAGCCACATGTAGCCCTAATGAGTCGCTTACAATTTCAGGCTCTGCTTGCTCTCAAACACCAAAAGTAAACTTTTGTCTTTTTTCCCCCGCTCACTATTCGGGGACCTTAAGAGGATTGTGGGATCATTATTTATTCATGCCATTGTGTTTATTCACCAGCCTCTTTGTGTGATGGCAGAGGGGATGGAGCAGCCAGTGCAGACGGAGTAAAAGCTGATAATTATCCACTATTAGTATTGTTTTTTCAGCCATGCTTTAAGTCTGCTAAGTTGATGATGGAGCTCTGGTGGAGGGCCAGAAAGATCCGTTTAAAGCAGATCACCATGTGCACAACTTTGAAGTCTGGAATCCTCCGCTGAGGAGTCGCCGAGTGGGTGCGACGCATTTACGCCACTTCTTCTGTGCAGTTAGAGAAGGAATCGTGTCACAGTGTCTCTTGCAAATAGTTGTCAACCAGGAGATGTTTAAAAGCAGCCGTCACATACCTGCAGGATGCTGTTAGCAGTGAAAGGTGAGGAGATTGGAACCTTTACGTTTCATCCTAGAACAAAGAAAACCCCAGGGATGCTTAAATGGGGCTGCATGGAGGGATTTAGCGATGCCAGACTGCCTCAGAAGTAGCACTGACTCAAAAGACCAGTGAAATAATGTGTAAAAAAATGGGATTTGAGGCTAAAGACCAAAGAGTCTTGAAAATAAATCAGTTTGCTCAGTTAAAAAAATAAAAACGTGCACCAGCTCAGCTGTCTCAACATGTTCTGTTGGCCTGCACATTGTGTTCTCCTTTTATTGTAGGTGTCAAGACATTTCTTACGGGTAACTCTGAGAAATGTTGGCACCGTCGCATCGGAGCTTTCTGTTCAGCAGCATTTAGGATTCCTCTTCAAACAGGAGAAATTTCTCCTCGGTCGATTTCAGTTTTTACATAAAGAGTCGGATTCATTTTTGTGTTTGTCACAGAAAAGTAAGAACAGATGGTGTCTTTGGGCTGGATCGCGGGGCGCACGACTTTTCTTCTTTTCCTTCCAGCTCGGAAAAGCAGAGCGGACTGGATGTGAGAGAGTGGCAGAAGCCGAGCAGGGATGCGGGCAGAGGATGACTGGCGGAGTGAGTCTGTGGTTATAATCAGCCAGAGAGGAAATGCCATCTCTAATCTGAGCCACTCTGGCCTCCTTTTCATCTTCCTAGGTGATACCTTGGAATGCCTCAGACCGTCTCTTCTGCTATCTGCTCACGCTTGTGTGCGGCTCATTTATTTATTTATTTTTAATCTAAGTTGGATTTTTTCCTCCTCCAGTTCGTCCTGCAGATGAACAGATTATAACCCTCAGATTTTGTATCCAAGTTGCAAACGTATAAATAAAAATTGCTCACGTGATCTAAATGACTTTCCGACTATTTTACTACGATTACTACAGTATTTGCATTAACGATTGATGATATTTTTTCAGGATTTATTCTTCTCATCCATTTCTGATTCGTCTCTTTTAAGAGCGTGCAGCTGTTGTAAGTAATGGCTGCTCGGTTTAAAGTGCTGACAGAAGTGTAGCGGCGAAGTGGGATTGTTTCTTCTGTGGTCATACGGTTTTATTACAAGACAGTATAATTTCCATTTTCTCAGTAATGGTTAGAGCCATCTATGAAGAAAAATACATTTATGTGTTTTTACAGTTTATTTTCAATCATGCATTAGGTTCGCTCTCGTTATTATGATATTGATTCCTCACAGGTAAATGGCACCGTCAGAGAGATATTTATCAATTTTTCAGTGCTGGTTCGTAAAAGCTCATTTCCCACTTCCTCTGCCAGCGTGCCCGCGGGTCTGTTTGGCACTTGGAGTTTGGGGGAAGGAGGGCGACTCGAAGGGCACATCAGGGTAGTTGGTGTAATATTGATCCAAAGCTCGGTTTAGCTTTAGTAACAAAGTAACAAAATACCAACCGTTTTTCTTACCATCACTAAGGTAGTAGTTGCTTGCAGCTGTGCCATAGAATACACTTAGGTCAATCTGGGAATTGTAATATTAATGCATAAAGTAAACGAAGCTGCCTGGTTGTCTGTATTGCCTGCAGAGCTCTGATTAGTTAAATTACCTGAGCGCACTCAGAACTCCTACAACTATTTATCTTGTAATCTTGTCCTGAATTTCAATAACTTTCTAGGTGCCTTATTACAAATCCCACTGCCTCCATTGATCCTATGCTTGCAAGTACTGGTCAGAGAGGGTGAGAAGACCACCTCCAGCGAAGGTACTGGGACAGTGGTGATTAAAATGTATTTATACTGACGAGAGGAAACTCGGTTGTTTAACTCGTGTCTTTGATGGGTTTTAAACATCACTTTCACGGATTGGCTGCAATACTTGGACCTGCTTTTGTTTGCCTATTTTTTTAAGCAATATTGACAGTTAATGATTAAAATCAGCATTACCATTTGTTCATAATAAAGCCCCTTTAGAGAATGTGGTTAGTAATAAATGGGTAAAGTTTTGGCTGCACTGGTAAAGACACTGCCTTTCTGGGATTGTCAGTGACACAGTGGCAGCGTTAACACCTCATTCTCACAATTCATTACAAACTATAAGAAGTCGTAGATCATGAGTGTGTGTTTGATATGAGTGTGTTTGGTAACTCCCAGGTGTTTAGGAAAAAAGGCATCAGGCTTCCTTTGATGAAGTTTACCCTTCGTCGGTCTTTCTAAAGACTTTGTGTCACACAGCATTCCCAGAACAACTTAATCCTAAATGGTTAACACAGTAAATATGGTCACTGGGGCTTTAAGCAGCAACACATTATGAGGGAAAAGCTGCAAAGGGAGTTGAAGATGCTCAGGAAATTTAAAGGCTATTAAATATGCAATTAAAGCACCTTGGTGGCCCAAGCACCTTGTAGGCAAATAAAACTCAATTAATAGATAATTATTTGTGTTTGGTTTGGTATAACAGGCTTATTTATAAAAACCAGCTGATTCTGTTTGAAGAGAATATATCCTTAATGCTTCTTAGCAAACTCAGAACAGTCACTGCTGTATAAATTAGATTTAATAGCTTAGGCTAAACAGCACGAGAGTAATCACTCAGGGGTAATCTTTAACAACGCTTGCTTACCTTTGTTACCCACTCTGAACATTTTGTTTAGCCGAGGAGGAGGCGTGGAGCTTTTACAAGGTGTGAAAAATGTCAAGTGTTGTTCTATAAGCACGAGACAGTAAAGATATTTTGTAGTAGACATGAAAATAGGTGTTTGTTTTGTGATTTGCAAGATTTAATCAAAGCTCTCAGTGGTGTGCATAATCACACTTTTTCTGTGTGCACCACTCAAATTAGACACTGCAGAAGCAGCACAAACCTGCAGCCTTCAGAGGGCTCCAAAGGCAGCTAATCAACAGACAAGGAAGACCTTCATAAACATATCCATCCATCCATCCATCCATTTTCTTCCTCTCATCAGCAGCCTGAGCAGAGAGACCCAGACCTCTCCAGCCACCTCCTCCATTCCCAGGCTTGCCCACAGATATAATCTCTCCAGCATGTCCTGGGTCTGCCCCAGGGCCTCCTGGGACCACCTCACCCAAGAAGCGCCCAGGAGGCGTCCTAGTCTTAACCGCCTCAGCTGGCTCCTTTCGATGTGGAGCTCTACTCTTAGCCCCTCTTGAATGACTGTACTCTTCACTGCACCTCTAAGGAGACACCAGCCTCCTTTAGAGGAAGCTCATTTCAGCTGCTCGTATCCACAATCATCACCACAGGTGAGGGTAGCAACGTAGATCAGCTAGTAAATTGACACCTTTGTGGTTAAACTCAGCTCTCCGTCCACCACGACAGACGTCCGCATCCATGCAGTCGCAGCGCTGATCCATCTGTCAATCTCCCGCCCTCCTCTCGCCTCACTCCTGAAAAGAGATACTTAAACTCTTCCACACGGGGCAGCAACTCCTTCCTGGCATCCCACCCTCCTCCAGCTGAGGCCCGTTGCCTCAGATTTAGAGGTGTTGATTCTCATACCTGCTGCTTCTCACTCGGTTGTCCGTAAAAATCACCAACAGAATCTGTAACAAAGGGCAGAACTGGAGGAGTCCAACACCCACCGGAACCAAGTCCGACTTATTGCTGGAATAAGCACAGAGCCGACGTGCTGCACCCATTGCATGCTTCTGATTGGGTCTGCACAGCCCAGCGGTGATTAGTGCAAAAGATGTTGAATCTTAACATCAAAATGACGCTTCACTGACATCACCAGCAAACATCAGCACACTGGTGATAACTGCTAATGCAAAATGCCAAGTAGGTGCAGGCAAGGAACCAAACCACTGTGGTGCAGGGAAAAGCACTTTACATGTATGTGCACACAGAACAATGGAGCCGTCCAGTTCACTTTGACCTCCGCATTCAAACGCAGTTGGAAAACTTGCAGCAGCAGGAAGAATCCGAGTGTTCACGGTCAGGCCCTCTGATCACGGCCGAGTGCAAAATTCAGCAGCCGAAAATATGACAAAAGCTTTATTCATGGCAGAACATCTTGGAGTGAATCCCACTCCACCTACACTGGATGACAAAATTGGTGCCAGGAGCAAATTATGCAACATTTTACTGATATGCCAATGACAAGCTGCCAACCTTTCACAGACTCCTGTTCACATGGTACCAAACATCCGTCCAAGCGAATTTGTTGACACATAGTATTACTTGTTTGTTCTTTTTTGTCTCCTTTTGGCCTCGTTTGCCCTGCTATCAGTGCACAATGTTGTGATTAAATTAAATTAGGATTAGCATTAAAAAGTGTATTCTGTCTTTACTACAATTTTCTATGCTCCCTGTTGTTGACTGCATTTGCATTCTGCAGAAAGAATAGCAGTGTGATGATGACACTCGTTCCCCTCTGAGAGGCTGAGTCATGCCTCCGTGTCCTATATGCTAACTGTAGTTTTTGAGTAAACATAATTCAGACAAGTGACTTCATTCATTACGGCCCCGCTCGTCTGCCTCACCTTCCTCTGCTGTGCCGGTGCATTTTAGCAGGGGCTGCATTTAAGCAGAGTAGTCAGAGATGTGGTTTATCGTGTTCTGCATCTGAACACTGACACATTTCATCTCCTTGAATCTCATTTTTTATGCATAGCTTCAGATTTTTATATCAGTTGGAGGCAAAATTAGAGATTAGCTAAGTTTAGAGCGAAAACAGAGAGAACGGTGGAGTTAAATATCTGGACTCTGCTGATTCTTCTTGTTCGACTTTCTTTTCACTTGGTTACATCCTCCCTCTAAATGATATTCTTTGTTTACCTGATTTAATTTCCACTCTCTTAGCGTGTGAGGCCTCCTCAAATAAAGGAATTTTTAAACATAAATTTCCTTTTTTTTGTTTGTACAGTGATAATGACGGATTCAGCTTCTCATGCATGCACTAACCTAATCATTGTGATTAACTTCATAGTTTCCCAAGGCAAGAATCTGCATTACAGTCTGTGTTGATGATTGCAGTTAATGTGGGCGTAGAGATCTTAAACAACTGTGCCGGTGTCTCTGCTCAGCTCTGCTCAGCTCTCAGAACAAGCAGAGGAATCACACACAACCAGCAGCAGCAGCTTTTTAAGTAATGCAGGTTGCTTTTATTGATGCAGCTTAATAGGTGATCTATTGATTACTAATAAATAAACTTTATTTTTGTAATTTAAAATTGGTTATTCCTATGTTTTAGATTTTCTCTCTTACTGTCTCTCACACACACACACACACACACACACACAGAAACATGTTCGTCACCTCAGCCTGTGACACTGTGAATACTATCTTTTTCACCATTTTGTGACATTTATTACACCACACCTATTTTCACACACGAGCTGTCATGTGGCGCGTTGACGGAGCTCGTCGGCACTCCTGGAAATAGGTTATTTATTTAGTTAGTTAGTGTTTAGTGAGGAAGCTTCCTGGGTAGAACGTGTGGGAGGCAACGCACCCACACAATCAGACATCACATGAATTTAGGCAGGTGTTCCAGGTTGCTGACAAGTTAAAGACTGACTAACAGCCCATCTTACGGCTTCAGGTGCGTTCCCGTGTGCACCCCTGTTGCTGTGGTTCTGCAGCAGGCAGAAACAACCTAAAGCTTAATGTGCAGTGAGACAGGCAGCTTCTTTTCCTGTGTTTCTTACAAACCTTCGGGCTCAGGAGGTCGAGCTGGTCATCTACCCATCAGAAGGTTGATGGTTCGATTCCTGGCTGCTCCAGTCTGCATGCCGAAGAATCCTTGGGCAAGATACTGAACCCCAGGTTGCTCTCCGATGCAGCCGTCAGAGTATGAATGTGTGTGAGCGTTAGCTGCTTAGCACTTAGCTGTAGAAGGAAGTGCTTGTATGAATGGGTAACTGTTGTAGAAGCGCTTTGACGGCTCAGTGAGAGTAGAAAAGCACTATATAAGTCCAGTTACCATCAGTTCAATTCAGTTTGCATAACATCAATTCACAGTAAGTCACCTCAAGCCGCTCTATCGTTCAAGCCAAAGACTATGAGCTCACCTTTAAGAGGAAACCTCTGCTAGAGCCAGGCTCGGGGAGGGACACCACCAGCTGGGGGTGAGGTGCAAGAAGGGAGCAGAGAGACGGAACAAAAGGCAAACTATGAAAGCCAGAGTTTAATTATTGCTAATGATTAAATACAGCAGGGGTGTGTAAACACACAGTGAAGAGAAACTGTCGTGCTCCCATTTGCAGCTTCGAGCACACGTCCGTCGCTGTTCTGTCAGGTTTTCATCAACAACTTCTCCATTTTAAGTTGTAGGTGATGGATGAAAGTACATTTATGTGTTTATGCTGCTTTGGTCTGTAACTGTACCTCATACTGTTGGTGTTCTTTCAACTGTAGGGCTATAACATCATATGCTGTAGCTTATTGCCTAACTGTTATGCAAACCCCATTTCATATAGACTTATTATTAGTCTGAAACATTTATTTAATTTAAAATGATAGTAAACGTCAGTTGTAGCTTCATGCTTTTGCGGTGTTTTGTTGCTCCTCGTGTCAGCATTCCCGTTTGTATGATTGTCAGTGCAATTTAATGATAATGAAAATAAACTATTTCAGAATTTCTAAAGGTTTAATTACACATGAATTTAATGGAAGCGCATTACAGTATTAGTATTTGACTTTAGTTTAGAATGACCCATTTTTCAGTGTTTAACTGGAGCGAATTCACTGAAAGCTGCAGTATAGTTTCTTACCTACAGATCAGCCTCCACTTTATTTGTCCATTCTTGTAATCGGCTTGCTAATGAGTTGATTAAGACCTTAAGTGCAGTGGGTCGTTGTCGTCCTTTCTAGTAGTCGAGCTCAACTAGGCATTAAAAGGCTCTTCCTGAAGCTGTCAGAAACTACAGCAGTTGGGCTCGGTCCAAGGGTTCCCGAGTAAAGGTTCCCTTTTGCTGCTGTAATATATTGAGTGAAGGCAAAAGCAATCAACTCTGGCAGCCACAGAAACTTCTCTGGCCATCTCGAGCTGTGGCTTCTTTCCTGCAGAGGCCTGTGCCGGGCTTCAGGTGGACGCGGCGTGGGCGCCGCGTTAATAATTAAATGCAGTAAAAACCTTTGTGTGCAAGACTAATGGCTGCAGAACATGACTACCTTGACCTCATTTACGTTATGACTTTGACAGTTTTTAGAGGACTTTAATCTTTTCTCGTCTCACTGATGAATTCTCTCTTTGAGGAAAATGCGATAAATTCAGTCCGAGACCTTTGTGCCGCTCGTCTTTGTCTTTTTGTTGGGAATTCAAGTCCCGCCTTTGCTCTCGAGTAGCGGCAGGTACCAGCTCGTCAAGTGGCACTTGATTCGGCAGCACAGTGTTGTTGTTTTGACACTAATACGTGTCTTAGATGGCTCAGAGGGAATCGGGCAATGACTGTGATAATGCTCTTTGCAACAGCTTCTCCTCTTCCTGTTACGCATTCCTGTACATTCAGTCACAGCAGTGTCTTGGTCATTAACCCACAGCAGGACCACTATGCCTCAGCACCCATTACTGCACTGGCATTAGAGAGTTGAGGGGGGGAAATGAAGTGTGTATAAAGCACAAACTGTGACTCTCTGGACGTTTACGGCTTGTGCAGGGCTGTGCCTGATATGTTAATATCACTAATTGTTTCCTAATTAGATGCAAGTCAGTGAGTCGTGTTTTAATACTCTTCAGGGATCATTACAGAGCTCGGCGAAAATCATCTCTTTTGATAAATGACAATCAGGTCAGCTGGAATTTCGACATCAAGACAGTGGGAGCGATGGAAAATCGAGGGGAGCGCCAAACTGATGGCTTTTGTGCGCCGTAGTCGTGTTACTTAGGCGGCGTTATTTGCAGCAGACTGCAGAGTTCCATCACAAGTTAATTACACATTAATAGGAGGTCTTTGTGGAGCTTTAACGTTCACTGACAGCATGTGATTGGAACCAGTAAGCCTTAACAGACAGAGCTGTACCATATTCAGATATAAGAGTTCTGGTTGTATGTTGAAATATAAAAAGAAACTTAAAAAAAATCTGAACTGTAAATTATTCATGTGATGCTTTTAAGGCAATTGGCCACAATTACTGACAAGTAGCAAAGCTGAGATGGACACAATGTGCCTGAGAAAAAAGGAGGATTGGTTCAGGCTGGATTCATTTCTTGACTGGCAGGGGTTATATGCATTTCCACAGGAGGGGGCATTAACATCCACCAGATTGTAGACCGTATTTATATGCGTGCTGCACGCAAATTTGTCCTCTAATCGCTTATCTTCTGGTGTAACTTTTGCAGTTTGGAGAATGGCAGTTATGTTAGATAAAGGATGTGAAGAGAGGCTGCTTAGATTTATAGTTATAGATTCATCTGTCGGGCTCCTGATGTGACGTGTATTTGCTGAACTTTAACGTTTCCATGCAGCCTAACACATCACCTCTGCTTTTCTTTGTCTTTTTTCTTTTGTTTTTGGATTTGAGCATTGTAACCTGTAATTACCCCCCCCCCCTTTTTTTTTTTTCTTTTATCTCCCTCAAAGTGGTTTTGTTGTTTCTTTTTTTTTACACCACCTCCCG
>VOQJ01011683.1:0-18188 GCA_015052665.1 Apistogramma diplotaenia | reverse complement strand
CGCGGGGCCCCCGGGGGTGGGGGGACTGCGAAAGGGGCGTGGGGTTTGGGGGGGGGGGGTGGCCTTTAAAGCAGCAGATTTGTCTCATAACAATGACACTGATTTGCATAGGTACATCGTTTAGGTCGGCCTCAGGCTGCCAGTAAAGGGTCTGACGAGGAATCCCCCCCCGGCAGCCTCGATCATCTCAGATTTTGTGAGACTGATTAAGTTACGATGTAGAGCACGTTTCTGTGTGCCTTTCCCACCCAGAGCTCTTTGTATTTGCACACTAGTCTTAAGATTCTTCTTTAAACTTTATTATTTAGTTCTTTATCATGTTTGGCACTAAGAAGCGATTTACAGTTCGATAAGAAGCAACAGGCTTCACTCTTAAACTCAGCTAAAGGGTCGCGTAAGGTCGTGTCTGTGTGTCCAAATATTCTTTAACATTGGAGATTTTTTTAATTGAAGCTGGAGAACTCTCAGTCCAGTGAGAAGCTCAGTTTTGTATCAAATATTAAAATGAAATGACTCTAAACACACTCTAATTTGACCAGAATAGACTGACTTCACCAAATGTTACCGTGAGCCACATAAGTCTGAGTCACATGACCGGCTGGATGGAGCCAAACACAGTGTGGCATGTGCGAGTGCTGCGCACACAAAACTGCATCGCAAACATGATTAAACCAAAGATCACAAATGTTTTTTTAATCAAACACATTGAAAAGGAATTCAAATGTTTTATGTTTTATGGGGAAAATTCTGTGTATAAAAACAGTTTAATGTTGCCAAACGTAAACGTGAATTTAGATGCATGTCAGGTTTTCAGTGGGAACTGCATGAGCAAAAAAGGTAATTTAAAAGCTACCATGGCAAAAAAATGAGTGGAATATCAAATCAGATCTTTTTGACATGCAGGTCAGTTATAGTAAAAAAAACCTCAAAATCAGAGTTAACACAATGGAGGGAAAATAACTTTATTATTGGCAGGGAACAAGCCGAGGACATTTGCATGCCTTTAATGTGTTGCACTGGAAAACAGGTGTTTTTTTATCATTTAAAATTACATTTGCTCAAGGTCATCTTTGTGCCCCCATACAGGACTTAAAATGTTCTGCTGGATTTTGAACAAGTAAACACACTCAGCAGCATATCATTATTCACATTAGCAGCCTTCAAGGCGGCAGTGTTTATTTATTTCCTTTCTTCTCCTTTTTTGAGGGTTGGGGGTAGTCCGGCTTTCATTTGGAGGAACACTGAGCAATGGTTTCTCTAAGGCTGCCGAGGCTGCTCGCTGAAGCCTGCAGTTCTTTTATGAAGCATGTGTTTCACTGTGGCCCTCAGCTTTCTCTGAGGGGCTTCTTCCCGAGGAGACTGCCAGTGAGAACCCGCTGCCACGCTGAGCCACCAGATCTGAGACACTGCAAACTCCCGGCATTAGCATCTCTTAATGCAAAACAGCATGGGGTCGGCCAGTGTTGGCTTTCAGTGCGGCCGGGCTCCCTGGTGAAAGGGCCAGCACACCCATCGCACAGCTGACCAAGCAGGAACGCTGAGCCGGGACAGAAGGCCCGGGGACGTGGCTGTGTGCAAATTCAAATAAGTCTTCATTTGAACCGCTTCATCATCCCACTGCGTCTGCGAGGATGGAGAAATGTGGTTAAAAGAGGTCACACCAGACAGTAATTTAGCCACAGACAGCATGAGGAATCAAACTAACTGAGGCTAAATAATAATTTAATGAGCAGCACATGGCCCTGCCATGCTATGCCCCTGTTTTCCTCAGGATTTGAGCTTCTGTTTTGAACCGACATATAAAAAGAAATTGGTTTCTGTTAGTAATGGTTTTGAGTTATCAATGAACTAAAGCCAACACACAATTTGTCCAGTTGCATTCACGCTGCTGTCCATCAGTGCACAGGGACCATGGGTAATGCATTTTACATACCTGCATATCTTCTTTTCATTGACATAAAGTGAGATGCATTGCTTCCATTGTAGGATGATTGGAGACCATCTGTGCCCTCTAACAAAATCTCCAACCTCTTGATGGATATGCAGCAGAGTGACACACAGAACCACTTGTCTTGTTCTTTCTAAGGCAGCTCGGAGAATGACAGAAAATCCATTAGATCTCAGAAAGGCTGAGAGAAGCATTTGCAAGCAAATCCTTATAGATTACACTGCATTCTGCTGTGAACCTTAGACTTTATAAAATCATGTTATTAATTTAATTCTGTTGTGTTCTTAAAAACAAACACATTTATGTATCAGACTCATTCTCTTCTAATTTCTAAGCCCGTTTGTAAGCGCTTGTTTGTTGCAGGATGTGCCTCAGTGAAGGACGGAGGGGAAATTGTGGTAACAATTCAGTACGTTTTTCCGCGGAGAGCAGAGCTGAGCGTCGAAGGCGTCACGTGCCGTTCGCGGCACCTGTTACCTCTCAAATGGGTCGAGCACAGACAGCTAAAATTCCCACGTCTCTTCCTTTCAGACGCTTTTAATGCTGCTAGAAAAGCGAGTCCAGCAGAGGGAACGAGCCTCAGAGTCGGTGCAGAGTGCAGCTCCACTGCCTTCATGACAAATTCTATTTGTATTTTTATAGACAAGTGGTACTCAACTGGAAATTTTGCTCCTGTGATTAGCCATAGGGGATGCAGCAGTAAGCAAGATTTAATGATTTATCTGGGCGCCTGATAGCTTTTGATTAATTCTGCATTGAGCAGCTCACACCTCAGTGTGTCGATCGGCTGTTTGCGTGTCACATCACTTTATTTCATCAGGTGTGGCCATCAGTGCCGCAGGTTCCACCCACTGTCCTTGTTCACGGATGGAACGTCTCCCGGGTCAGCACAGAACCGCCGTCTGTGATTTACCAAACGCAGCACATCCACTGAGGCTTTTTGGGTGTTTGGCAGTGCAGCTGTATTGTTACTGTGAGTTATAATGCAGGCATAACATAAATGAATGTGAACAGCACCGTATCTGATGTTGTATTGAATCATTTTTGATTGATCCTATTGTAAGAAATAGCTGTTGTCAGTATGCAATAATTTGGCAGCCACTGAAGTATGTATCCACTGAATTACAGGGCTGCTGTAAAGCTAATGTGTAGGTTAACACATTTTATTTTGTGGCATACAAGAACAGGTTTACACAGTTTGATGCTTGAAGAGCGAATATTATATAAAATATTTTACTTTCATACTTTGAATTTTCTGTTGCGTTACATTAGAATAAATATTACAGTCAGTTTGAATTCTTTTGTGCTCTTTTAAGGTATTTTGTTTGTTTGTTAACTGTTAGTTTTTTCTTAATCTTTTGCCTCAGTTTCGCGCCGCCGTTCTTCACAAATGGGACAGCTGTAATTATAAGAGTCCACCAATAGACGTTCCTGCTATTTCTCAGGGTGCGGGGCGAGGTCGTAGCTAATGAAGTGGATGTGCCTTAATTACTCGTCTAGAAAAGCATCAGGAGGCTCTAACCGGCGCATACATCTGTTAGGAAGAAAAATGAAAATGCCACATTCCCAGGCTGAATGGGTGTCTTCAGGCTTCTGCTCTGAATGTCCTGTGAAAGTTTGGCTATTGTAACAAAGTCCTTCTCTGACTCTGATAACAAATGAATCTTCTTTTCTTGCCAGTTTTGTTGTGCAAAGCAGGTCAATAGAAAACCATTTATTTCCTTCCATCCTTTGGATCGTAGTAAATAATTGTTGCTGAATCGCCACATCTGTGGGGTTTTGTTTCACTCGTCTTTGGTTCTTCTCAGAACAATAAGAGCGACTTTGAGCCAAGTGCAGGGAGGACTTATCTTCTTCTTGATTATAATCTGGTCTGCTGTCTATTTGAATGCTTATATGTAAACAGGACGGCAGGTTTGGTAAAAAACCCCTCGAGGAAATAAAACGGTGTTTGTGAGTGAAAATAGGAAAAATATTTTCTGCACTTTTAGTGATTCTGGGTTATGTAGCAAATGATATTAGTACAGTATATGTAAATACTTGAATGCACTGCAGTCAAGTTGTACTGCAAAACCAAATTTCTAGAATATAGAAATGATTATGCTTTGACCCCCTACTGGGCTGTGAAGGTACTGCAGGTGGGTCACAAACATACATGGAAAAAAACCTTTTCAGCTTTGTAATTATAAATAATTACATTACTTTCATTCTGTTTATTTAGATTACATTTTAAAAAAGCAATAGAGAATTTTAAATTAGGAAAGTGTATTTTTTGTTCTTTTTCTGACCTTTATTTCACCAATAATCAACAATAAACAGCTAAAGTGGAGCTGTGGCTGCCAGGCGCCAGAAACAAAGCTGTTACTGGAGAATCATCCAGAGCGAGCAAATCATGAGACGGTTAAAAAAACACGGAGAAGGAAATCACCTCGTGATGAAGGGTTTGGCTGAAGAAGAAGAATTTCAGCCGCTGATTTGCACCACTGCGTCTTTGGAAAATGCTCTTGTGTGTCCACAGAGGGGTCAGAGGTGGTAAAGCTGTTGATGTATTCAGGTTAAGAATCAGGTTCAAATGAATGCAAATTTTTGGATGATTTTTCAAATGTTTCATTTGAATCTAAATATGAGAGTGGCACAGGCTGTAGTTATGTTGCTGTAGTGGTGGGACTCCTGACTGCACTGCAGTCTGTACACTCGCAGAGATTTACACGTGCGTTAATCACCTCCGCCATGTGTGTGTGTGTGTGTGTGTGTGTGTGTGCGTGCGTGCATGTCGTTCTGCCCGTGAACACGATAACTTGAAAAGTTTTGAATTGATTGTGATGAAACTTTGTGGGCATGCAGAGTGGGGTCACGCTAACGATCCGTTAAAATTTGGCTCGCATCCACCGAGGTCTCCGAGGTCAACTTCATGATATATTGATTGGAAATTGACAAAAGCCTTAAAGCTTAAACTATGATTCTTACAAGTGCAGTGTGTATTTTCAACATATAGAAAGTTCTGCATAAACATTTAAAGTATGAAGTCACTTTTGACCTCTGACCAAAGGTCAAAGTTTTAATAATGCTATGTAGAGCTACTGTATTTAATTAACTGTTTCTTAAGTGTGTAGTGTATTATTATATATAATAAGCTCAAGTTATTCATATCCACTTATTTACAAATCAATACCTGTTATCATTACCTCCTCCTACATAACGTCTAATCAAAGCTGCCCTCATCTGATCTTCCTGCCCTGCAAACTTCTCAAAGTAAGTTAAACTAGATGAACATGTAACAAACACCAGGCTGCAGATGCATCGAGCTACTGCTGTGCACGTTTGCGCTCTGAGTGCTTCTTGCTTTGTGATGTATTGATGTGCACCGATTTATTTTTGTGGCGATTCTTTCATGCTATAGCAGGGCTCTTAAGAAGCATTGCCACCTTGGTCCCCAGGTGGAACAAAAATGTGTTGGAGAAATGAATCGTTGCCCTACATTAGCTTGATGGTCATACAGTTGGAAGTAAAGTATTTGTTTACCAAACAGTAAATGCATTCCGGAGCAGCGGCGCATTTGTCCTTGTGATATATTTCTCAGTGTATCTGTGGTGTCCCTGTATCTAATTAGCATAACCTTATTAATGGCTTTAGGGAATCAGGTACATTACTGAGCAGGAAGGAGGTCATCAACAACTGTGTGGCTTTACCTCGCAGCAGCTGATAACGGTGTCGATGAGCACAGGGGCGGCGTTCTGCAGGAGTGTGGAGCTTAGTAACCGACCAGTGCAGCAAATGCATCATATAGCAATTATTTCTCAGTGGTTCCATCTAGAACGTATGCAGATTACGTGGCATTGAGCCAGGTGGAAATTAAAGTGCTTTTTGTGTTTGGTTCATATTTAATGTAACGTAAAGAATAAAAACAGAAACACTATGAAAGGCTAGTGTATGAAATCACCACACACTCATTTAAATCCTTGAAAAGACACAGACTTGCTTAATGCAGCGCGCTACGTTTTGTGTTGATTTTTCTTGCTGAGCCATTATTTCGTCCCACCTCTGAACACAAAGGACTTTATACCCACTTTCTGCAGTAAGCCTGAGCATTGAAGCTTAATAATAGTGTTTTTTCTATAGCCAGTGTGCACCTTGAAAGTTCTCATTCTGCCTGCCTTGATTGACACATGTTGATATCGGAGCTTCGTGTTCCTGACCCTAAAAATATCTGAAATGACTCTAAGCTTCTTGACTGGCATGAGTAGGTATCGCTTTAATGAAGGAGCTGATTATACAAAATAAGCTTTGTGTGTGTCTGTATTCTTCTCTCTCTGCTGTAAATTGGCAATTTAGTGTTGTGGATATCTGTGAAATAAAGGAGGCTTACTGCTATAAAGAAAAGCCACTCTGTGTAAAGCCGGGAGTTCATTGATTGATGAATGGCTTAGCAGATGTGGAAATAAATGGATACAGAGTGCACACAGACATTGGTCTTCTATCACGTGAGTTGCACAGTATCAAATAGTGAGTATAAAACCACGGGGTGCATCCTCCTTCTAGACTTCATATCTAATAGTTTCAAATCCTCTTAAATAAAGTGACGACAGAGTTGGTAAAACAGGAAAAAATGGCTGCTAAAAGCTCTGAAATGGTACGTGACCAGTGGAGTCGCTTTTAATCTGGATGATTAAATCTGGATCAAATCATAAATTTGCTGCACTTAAACTGCTGCGGGATCGAAGTTTACTGACAAACTATTATTTATGTTTTTAAAAACTGCGTGCTCAAACAACCGCTACGCGGAAACGGAGAAAACCCGAGCAAACGGGTGCGTTTCAGGACGAGGTCGGCTAATCTTTTTACACAGGAGTCGATGTCTGATCTGAGAGCTGTCACAGGCCTCTGCGGGAGGTCGCGAGCGCTCCGATAGAGGTCAGTCTGGGGAATAATGAGCAGAAGCAGGACGTGTTTACGAGCGGTTCATCCGAGCACATTGGAGTTAAGAGAAAAGCTTGTTCTTATGTCCATTTGTACTCACTGCTCACTTTATTAGGCACACCTCGGTAATACCATGTTATGATTTTAGAACTGCCTTAATCCTTCATGTCAGATTCATAAAAGGAAACATTTCTGAGATTTTGGCTTGCGGTGACACTGCAGCATCGCACAGTTGCACAGATTTGTTGGCTGCACGCGCGTGATGCGGCGCTCCCGTTCCACCGCTCTGTTGGACTGAGATCTGGTGACTGTGGAGGCCGTTTGATCACGATGAACTGTGGTTGTCAGGAAACCTGTTTGAGATGATTTGAGCTTTGTGGCATTTATCCTGCTGGATGCAGCCATCAGAAGACAGGTGGCGTTTAAATGATGCTCACTTGGTACTAAGGGGCCTAAAGTGTGCCAAGTAAATATCGCACACCCCATTACACCACTGCCATTCCATTCCTTCATGTTGTTTACCCCCCCAGTTCTGACCCTACTGATGTAACCTACCCAAATGTTGCAACAGAAACTGAGGCCCAGCACACCAAACGACCCTTTTACAAACTTGGACAGTTTTAGTGAGCCTGGACTTCAGTTTCCTGCTCTAAGCTGACCGGCGCGGCCCCCGGTGTGGTCTTCTGCTGCTGTAGCCCGTGTGTGTGTCAGGGTTTGATGTGTTGTGTGTACCCTGGTTGTAACAAGCCCTTATTTGAGTTACCTTTGCCTTCCTATCAGTCTGGCTGTTCTCCTCTGACCTCTGGCATCAGAGAACCGCTCCTCACTGGAAATGTTCTCGGAGTATTTTTTGTAAACCCCAGAGTTGGTTGAAAATCCCGGCCTGTCTGGGACCAGCAGCCATGCTGTGATCAAAGTCACTTAAATCGCCTTTCTTCTTCTTTCTGATTCTCCGTTTGAGTCTGAGCAGGTCGTCTTGACCGTGCCTACCTGCTTAAATGCATTAGGTTGCTGCTATGTGATTGGCTAATACTTGCAATAGCAAAGAATTACCCCTAAAGTGAGTGTTTGTGCCATCGGTGACGCTGTGGCCGGACATTTGTTTGCAGAAAGTTGGTCCTGACAGAGGTGAAGTAACACCACGAGGCACTGAATAAGCTTTGGGTTTTTCTCAAGCAGTTATTTCACACACACAAACTTGCTTTCATGAACCTTTTGGAATGTGCATCCTCAAAGGATCTGCCGTATTTTAGCTATGCTGGCAAGCAAACTGAATCTGGCTGTCTTTGATGGTGCCTTCAAAGGTAACCCAAAAGTGCCTGAAAGCAAACAGTAAATGAAGAGAATTGTTTTTTCTTTTAAAATATCTGTTACATGTTTTATTTCTTTTCTGTTTTTTTCTTCTTTCTTTCAGACGGAGCCTTTCAAAATCACTCTCGGCTGCGGACGCCTCCTCTGCCACTCTCCCACTCCCACTCACCCAATCATCAGCACCATGCAGCCTCTATTAACTCCTTAAACAGGAGCAACTACACACCACGAAGCAACCCGAGTCCCGCGCCCACGGACAGCTCCGCTCCTCCTGACGGCCCTGCCAGTGGTCAAGACTCTGGCAGCGCCCAGGACAACTGGCTGCTCAACAGCAACATCCCCCTGGAAACGAGGTACCCTGTAGTTTGCCTCCCAGAGAGAGAATCGGGCATCTTGAAGACTGAGCTTGAGCTGGTGTCATTGAACTGGGCTTTTCCTGCTGTCCGCTCCGTATTAAATTACCACAGTGCTAACAAGGAGCAAAGCAATAAAATGGAAAACATCCTGCTAGGGGCAAAGGCCTATATTTGTGATGAACATGATTTTGTGGCAAACAAGAGAAAAGTGGTGCTTTTGGATATTGGTCTAATACCAGCCGTCCTAACAGGGGAAGCTGTTGAGTTTAAACAGCAGAGTAATTACAATCATGTTGGATAATACCAAATTATATTCAGGCTCCCGTGAGCAGGCTTCATAGCTCCTCCACTTCAGCCCCGAGTTTTATTTATTTCATATTAATCAGCATTCATTCCTCTAGTACGTTTCTCAATAGGAGGCCCTTGTGTGAAGTAGATCTGTCAAGTGTTATTGTAACAAAGGGAATATCTGGTGCTTCTTTGGACGGGCTTATTGCAAGGCGGCATGAAATTAGGAAAACCGAGGCAGGATTTTCTCAACCTTCCCAATGATAACGTTCATCTGCCAGTATTATAAAAGCCTCCGAGCAAAGCCTAACCTCTCACCATCACCAGCTGCGCTCATTTTATTAACCAAACCCTTTACTTTCGAGTGGGTCGTTATGAAAAAATAACTGTATGGTTTATAATTGTGAAATTATTAGGTTCTGTTTAAAGCAGCTTAGTGAAAACAAAATTAGACCACACAGTCACTCAGAAAAATTCAAATCAATAAAATGTTATTTATACAGCGCCAAATCACAACAAATAGTCGCCTTAAGGCACTTTATATTATAAGGTAAAGACACTACAATAATTACAGAGAAAACCCAACAGTGACAATGATCCCCTGTGAGCAGCACTTGGCGACAGCGGGAAGGAAAAACTCCCTTTTAACAGGAAGTAACCTCCAGCGGAGCCAGGCTCAGGGAGGGGGGGGGGTCATCTGCTGCTAAAGGTTCTGCAGGTTTGAACTGATTGCAGTGATTCCAAGCAAATGCTGTAAATATATTTATGCTTCTTATATTGAAGCCCCACAGTTTCCTGTCATACATGTTCCTTGAACCTTAGGTGAAGGTGCCATCGCACAACGATCGCTATCGATCTTGTCAAGTTGTTCGCCAAGTGCTGTTCAGCTGATGATGATTTGATTGGTCAGCTCAGATTCTGGCAGCAGACCCTGATGAGCTGCATTTCTTTCATCGCTTTACTTCGTGAAATCTTTCCGTCTCCTTCGCTGAACATTATTCTGAAGCCGAAAAAACTCCACAGTCAAAAATCTTCAGTGATTTATTTTTCTGCCCGTTTATACATTTGAAAATATTATATACCAATGTTGCCAATAATTTTAATGTGTACAGAAGTTATTAAACATCGCTGGTCTCTGTGATAAAATACATTCCCATAAATTAAATAACTGTTGTCATGGAAATACCTAATTTGGCGTGGCTAAGAAACCAGTCATGAACAGTCTTATTGTCTCTTCCTTCAATTTTTTTGAGACGCTTCAGTCAACAGGAAAATGAGAATCAATTTCAGCGGGTGGAAGGACAGTTAGCTGTATAATGAATGATTACACATCATCCAGCTCCAGTGTGAGCTGCAGGTATTCCCTGTGGAACAGAAACAGATGGTGAGGAGAGGCTGGAGCAGGAACCACACACAGGATCTGCTCTTTCTGACCTATTGCACTGAAAGAAAAAATGACACCTAGCATAGGAAACTGAAACCATTAGTAATCTCCACATGGAGCCTGCCATATTAAATGACACTTTTGCTAAGTTAATAGTATTCCAACAGCTCTCTCTCGTCACTTTTGTGAAATTTAATTGCACTGATAAATCCTGCACTGGTATATTTCCACTTTGCCGCTGGAAAGATGCCAGCGGTCGGCCGGTGCTGTCCGGCTCCACCGTTTTCCTTTCTGCCAAGTTTCTGCCGAGCATTTCTTTCTTCATTAAAAGTAGCATTCTTCCCGGGAACACAAGCTTGAAAGGCTGAGAGCAGATTTTCCTGCTGGCCGCAGAGGGGACCGGGATCAAAAACAAAGCTTTTCTCTTGTGCCATGCAACGTGTTCAGCCTGCCCATTGCATGTGGACAGTTCATTTCTCCATTGCATTGCTGCCGTATTTCCTTATGGAACAGAGCTCTCATGGGGAGGGGGTAGTGCATTATGGGAGAAATGAGACATGAGGCTCTAGAAACATTAACTGAAAGTGTGTTTTATGACTTTTAGCGACCATTAAATGAAGGAAAAAGTTTCACTTGAGGATACTAAAGGCTGTGGAACCACTTAAAGTAGGATTTTGTGTGACATAAACTTTAAGGTTCTTATTTGTAAGTGATGCATTGTTTTCTTCCGATCACAACCTTAAAGGAGCCCGAATACTCTAATGTTTATCAGAGAAGAGCAAGACGCTTGCAGTGAAGGGCAGGGCTCGTACAAAACCAGGTATGGCAGTGTCCAAACGAGGGGAACAAGACAGCTAGATGTTATTTGTCTCTCACCTTTGTAGAAGTAGTTCCATAAGGGCCTTGGTTTTGTCTCATACTGTCCATCTTGACCTCCATTCGTCAGTTGTTGATGTTGCTTGGTGATCACAAATTGTATTGGCCTTTGTGTATTTCTTGCATGCGTGTCTCACACTAGCTTCATATCCATCTTTCCACCTGTGTGTAGAAACATAGCAAAGCAGGCATTCCTAGAGACTTTACAGGACAACCTCATTGAGATGGACATTCTGGCATCAGCACGCCACGATGCCTCGTTCAACGACGGGTATGTTGCATGTTTGCTATCTGGCTCTGACTGCTGTCGGGATCTGCTTTGCCATGAAAACAATAGATGCCTGCACCGTTTTTCATCGAGCATCCTCTTGTTTTGAAACGCTGTCAATCATCCGTGTGCGTCTCCTGCAGTGCAACAGTCCTTGCTGTGTTCGTCCCTTCCCTGTTTAATGCAACTAACAATTTGCATCGAGTAACATTGTGGGATTGTGTTGCTTTTGAATAACGGTAAACACTGTGGAATACAGTTGCCCATGCTGTCTCCTGTTGCTTGAATAGGACATGTGACAGATTTGTCTTGATATGTATAAATAAAATATCGTCTCAGTGACTTTCCGCATCATACATTGTAATATGACATTCAATCACGCTCATGTCACTGTTGCTCGAGAGCTTCTTGTATACTTGTCAGTAAAATGGCCTTGACAACAGTGCCGCTGCCACTGGCTCTCTGATGGGCTGATCATTCGGCACTTGGACACATTTTCTGAGATAGCCAGCCATGTTCTTCAAGGGCGAATCAATCTGCGCGGCTCTGTGCTGAAACCTTACATAGTGCAGTCTCCTCTACATAGCTTTGACATATGGTTAGGGGTATTACCCCTCCCACATTGGCATGAATAAATAAACAAGAGCCAGCTGTGGTCACTGGGAGACTTAATATAGATTCCCTGTTTCAACCCAATACGTCTTCTCACTAATCTAGCATGGCTGTACTTGGATACACAATAACCTGCGACACTGTGCTGATGAACGACTCATGCTTTTGTTAAGACTAACGAGCAGATGTGTTTTCCCAGGCACTTCCTGTTCAAACCAGGTGGAACGTCACCAATGTATTGCACAACTTCACCAGGATACCCTTTGACCTCCAGTACAGTTTACTCGCCTCCCCCGCGACCTTTGCCTCGAAACACCTTCTCTCGACCTGCCTTCAGCCTGAAGAAGCCCTACAAGCACTGCAACTGGAAATGTGCTGCACTCAGTGCCATCCTCATCTCGCTAACACTGCTGCTCCTATTAGCCTACTTCATTGGTGAGTCACCTGTGACACTCGTATGTACAGAGATATATGCCTCTGCCAATCTACCCCCAAGCCCCGCCCCTCACTTGAAGGCAGACGGGGATGAGTGCATGCTTTATTGTGCTCCTGCTGTCCTCCATCTTAATAGTGTTGAATCTGTCCTCTGCACCTTATATAAGCGGTTATATAGGGACTCGTACTGTAGATTGACTCCTTGCCCACACACCCCGTCTGAAGAAACATTATCATTCATAGATTGGACTGACTGAATCTGCAGATAGGCAATCCAGTGTCCTGCTCTTGTGAACAGGCAGGATGTGAAATAAATTAATAAGACATCAGCCATCACACAAGAGAGGACTGCACATTTAGAATATTCATCTTATTTCATTTAAGATTCCCTAAACAGCATTCTCAGGTCCCGGCTGGGCGAGGACTATCAGATAAGTTTTGCTATTAAATCAGTTCTGCCAATTTTTACTGCTGTCCTCCCCTAAGGGATATGATATTCATATCTGGTCATGCAGTCTTGTATTCATTTCCCTGATCCGTGTACACTACAGTGTTTTTCTTGTAAATAATCATAAGAAGTGCCTGATGATGGCACAAAAAACATGCAGGCGGTTCATCCCAACTTTGGATTTTATGTTTGCATCTTTGTTTTTTAGGGGAGAACAAATGTTATTATAAAAGGTTAAACAAAGGAATTTGTAGCTTTACACTAAAAACAGCATCTTCGTTCTTAGTCAGGGTTGGTAACAGGGAGGATTGTGGGTAAGTTAAAGTGAGGCGAGAGACGGTTCCAACAGTCTCGTGATTGAAACAAAAAAACATTTCCATTCGATTTATTTAAGCACATCTGCTTTACTGTGACTCTTAATATACAGACGGTTGCACTGTTGAATTTTAGTCTCCAGTAGAAACAGAAAGCATTTACTTTGAAGAATGATGAGCAAGTTCAAGTTTATTCTTCCCTTTACGGACAAAACAACTAAAATGTGATTTTTGGGACCAGAACCATTTAAACTCTCCAGTATATACACCTATTTTAAACCGGTAGCCAGTGTAGTGGGTCCAAGCTTTAGTTGGGGTTCTTCAGGCGTCGCCAGTGGGATCTGGCTGCAGAAGTAGAGACACACTTTGTGTCTTTTGCTTGTGACCTGGCTAAAAGCCAAAGACCCCCGTCAGCCTGATGGTGCTTAATCAGACGGCGTAATTATACCCTGCAAAGCTCAGACCATCTCTCGATGCACCACAAATAAACATGTTGGAGGCCCGGCTTCGCCCTAAGATCAGAATTTCAAATCAACAGCGTGGGCCACATTTAATTAACGGCTTGATGAGGAAATACAGTTAATTTCAAGTGCAATTAATTATTAAGGCCTTTAATTGGGAACTCTGGGTGAGACGTCTAATGAACCCAATTATGCCTCGTGACAGATGTTTTGACATGTCGCACAGTTTTGTCACATCTGTGTAAGTCGGAACATTTTGAAGTGGGAAAAGGTTGAAAGTTTAAGGCGACATTATACTGTCTCAGTGGTTGCTTGCTCATTAGCACATTTTTTATATGTTCCTCATTTTATGGTCATCAGTATCCTCCTGTGCTCCCTTCCTCTCACCCTGGGTATCTAACCAAGGACAATGAGGTCGGCCCCCGAAGCTGTTTTCACTTTATGATGATTCAGACTAGAAAAAGGCTCTGCAGCACTCAACATGCTTAATGTTCGCCTTTTGAATTTATCGATTCTAAGACCCGTGTTCATGTGTAACGATGGTCACCTGCTTATCCTAACCTTGTTTTTTATTTTGTCCTAAAAGTGCAAATTTAATATTATATATGCAACTAAACAATATCTGCTTTTTTGTGGTAATAAACGTTACTTAAAACATTTGAAAGAAAACAGATGGATTGTGTTTAAATTCAAAGAAAAACAACTGAGTTGTTGTTATAAAGCAGAAATATGAATTTTTGCAGGTGTTCTCACCTTTTTGGTAACTTCCTGCTGCCATCAGTCACTCAAAGTTTGCCTGGATGCTTTGATGTAATGTGATATTTCTTTAGTCACAAACCTCCTTCGATCAGTTCACTGCAAACATGCATAAGCAGACTGAGCAGCGCGTTCGTGCACCGCACCGTCTGTCGCTGTGAAGCTACAAATCACAGCAAATTTATTCTTTGTTTCTTTCTTTTTACTTATTTATTGCTTTAATGAGCCCAGTATCACGACATGGACAATACATGAGTCCCTGTTTGATACATTAGCATGAAAATTATGATGCACACACAAGATGTGCTTGGTATGCTCCATTAGGAGAGTGAGGCATGCATGGCTTGTAGGAAACGGTGGAGCTGAGTTGATTTAACTGTCTGAAGTCGCTTGCAGGCTTTGTTTTATTTATTTGCTTCAGTGTTACACCTGAAAATTGCAAGTTGTGTAATTAAAATGATCCCCAGCAGCCAACATCATATTACTCACAGACCACAGAAAGGTGTAAATGTGTTTAGGTAAGACATGAATCACCAAAGGCTGCCATATTAAACACCTAAAGATTGATTAGCCATATGGTTGAAACATTTTTCAGTCCAGGTTATCTGAGATTGCACACTATGGTGTGTTCTTTGAAGCGTCATATTTTGTCTTCTTTTTTTTTTTTAGATGCTCACAGTATTTTACGATTTTTGCCCAGTATTATGAAAACTGCATTCTTCTCATCATAGCCTCCTTTGAACTGTGCACTAATTGGAAAGTGCTATGATCAGAGCACAGAAAGCTGATTTCTGTGGCAGATCACCCATTGCAAAAAGGTCCGACTTCCTCAGATTGGCTGAGATGTCTTCTCCTACAGTACCTCTGTTTCCTAATTGGCACATGGGGTGACTCAACTTCCTGCCAAGTGATAAGTGAAAGAAGGGCACAACATGAGCTCAGGACAGAATGGGCAGTGCTGTATAGGACTCCTGACAGGTCAGTGGCATCATTGGAATGTAGACACAGCTTGTCAGTGCCAGTGGCTATCACGTTAGAAGTACCTTGTTATTCCTGTTACCTGTCTTCATTTTGCAGCCAGTTGCAGCAGCCACATTACTATCGTTGCACAGTATTTGCAAAGTTTGAAAGGCAAGCAAAACAAAATCAGGAGGCCTCTCCTCTGGCTCAGGTCCAATGCTCTGCATATCATAGATACCACGAAGGCACTGAAGTAAATCTTTAAGGATGGGAGAGGGAGGCTCTTTAACCATTTTCCATTAGGGACCTCAGGGACAGATGGGATGAAGAACGGGGCTCACAAAGACATGATTACTAGGACACTTGGAATGACACTGTGCCTGGTGACTTTGCGATTGTTCAGCACCGTACACTGACTCCTTCCATTTTGGCAGTTAGTGCAGAGCTACAAATCAAAAGGAATGTCATTCTGCAGCTTACAAAATAGCAAATACAGTCATCTGTCTCTTCTATGGTTGCCTTCCACGGACACAGTCGCTTCCACAGGCACAGAACAGATGCTGGTGTTGGAAGTTGAAATTTGATCATGTTATCCCTGATAACCGCTCCATTGCTAGTTATCTTTATTCATAAATCCATCCAAATATTTTAGTAAGTACTTGGTACTGTTTAACAAATGTGCTGCGTGAACATATTAAATGCTTTTTGATTGTATCACACACACAGTTCAAGATTTAATATAATGCCCATTGCTTAATGATGCAAACCAGGGTGTTTGTGTGCAAAGCCCTTCTGTTTTTGCTCTGATGGAGACGCAGTCATTGGTCTGTTGTACTAGTAAAGACTACAAATCAATTCCAGCCTTCTTGTTTTCCAATGTTTGCTGTCCTTAATCCAAGCTGCACATTTCCAGACGATCCTTTTCAAATGCTGTATTTTCCCTCTTTATTATAATATTTTTAAGATTTACCGGCTGCACAGTGGTTTAGTGGTTGGCACTTTTAACTCACAGCGAGTAGCTTCTGGGTCCAAACCCCTCAGTCCCCGTGTCTGCGTGGGTTTCCTCCGGATCCGCTGTGTCCCCCCACAGTCGTAATTCTGCAATTATAGCTGCAGGTTTGGTTGTCTGTCTGTGATGGACTGGCACCTGTCCAGGGAGCTCCCCGCCTCTTGACCTATGTCAGATGGGGTAGGCTTCAGCTCCCTGCTAAACCCAATCTAAGAAGCAGCTAAATAAATGGATGGATGAAGTTGTAAGCAACATGGGCACTGGCACAAACATTAATGTCATTATGCTCATTTTCATGACCAGACGGCATTATTTTGTTCTTAATTTCTGCTTCAGTCGTCTGAATCAAAATGGTGCCCAGCAAAGAGAATACAAGAAATCTATTTGACTTTAGTTTTGTGGTAATTGGCAGTTTACCTAAATTAACCAAATGCAAACTATGCCTTTGAACCAAATAAACTGTAGATGTGATTAAAAGTTGTTGAAATCTCAGCGAATTTAAAGTTGAGACATATATTCGGTAAAGGCAAATATTATCTGTTTTGTGTGAATAACACTGAAATTATTATGGACTCGAGAGCGTGTGTTATAAAGGGAGAAAAAAACAAAAGCAGAAATTAAGAAAACATTATTGTACTCAAGAGATTGTGCCGTGAGCTCTGCTATAAAACTGTCAGTTAATTTCTCTCCTTATAATTTAATTGCATTATTATATCCTTGAGGAGCTAAAAAGAACAAGCAAAACAATAAAATAGCTATATTGAGTTTATTAATGGGCCTTTCTGCTGACTGTTTACTTCCATATTGGCTTTTGCTTTGCTAAGCTTGCCTTGTCCATTCTCTTATTGGTGATCTGTCATGGTCAGCCCCTCCTCCGTCTGTCCTGCGCTCTACTGCCATTGTTACAAAGGACATTTCTTTTGTTGACCTTGTAAAATATCTGTGTGCTTCATTCACTGTTTTCGCACTGAAACACCCTTGGTGTCTCCCTGCTGATTTGTTTTTTTGTCCTTGCCGTCTCCTAGTTTGGCAGGGGAATGTAACGGTAATGTGGTTGGAAAAATGACAAGGCGACGAGGATGGTCCGGTCCCAGTGTTTGTGTGGTGAGACAGATGTGGTCCCATGGGGTCAAGATAGCATTCATCTTGTGCTTTTACTACTCAGCATTTTGAGAAAATCCCGTTAACCATTAAACCATCTATTGTTCTTTATTCTATGCACTTCCTTTTCCCATCTCACAGCTGCCACCTATAACATGTACGGGAACAAGAAAAACAAAACAAATAATAATAGTTTGGGGAAATTAATGTTATAAATTCAGTTCAGCTTAATTTTATTTATATATAACCAAATCACAGTCACATCAAGGCATTTTGTATTGTAAGAGACAGAGGAGAGGGGAGAGAGAGACAGGACAGAAGATACACTGTGGAAGATAGACAAGGATTAATAATAACTAATGATTAATGCAGAGTGGGGTATAAACAGAGTGCATCATGGGAACCCCCCAGCAGCCTAGGCCTATTGCAGCATAAATAAGGGATGGTTCAGGGTCACCTGATCCAGCCCTAACTATAAGCTTTATCATAAAGGAAAGTTTGAAGCCTAATCTTAAAAGTAGAGAGGGTGTCTGTCTCCTGAACCCAAACTGGGAGCTGGTTCCACAGAAGAGGGGCCTGAAAGCTGAAGGCTCTGCCTCCCATTCTACTCTGAAGTATCCTAGCAACCACAAGTAAGCCAGCAGTCTGAGAGCAAAGTGCTCTGCTGGGGTGATATGGTACTATGAGGTCTTTAAGATAAGATGGGCCTGATTATTCAAGACCTTGTATGTGAGGAGAAAGATT
>VOQJ01011682.1:34510-46938 GCA_015052665.1 Apistogramma diplotaenia | reverse complement strand
GTTTTCCAAATACTGAAATGACAAAATATGATAAAGAAATTGCTCATAATTGCTTTGACCTATAAAGGTGAGCCCATGTGATCCAGTTTCAACTGGAAAAATGTTTGAACAACTCCGTGCAGCACAAGAGTGAGGCATCTCTGTCATGTTAAGTCTGACGATTTTGCCACATCCAACATGGAGGTGACTTTGACGTACGCTTCAGCACTCCACCATCTGCGTATATATGTGTATGTTTGGGAGCTGTAAGAGCCAAAAATGATGTGTAACTATGTGGGGCGACGATATTGTTGATATTGTTGGGACGATATTGATTTGTCGACTAAAACTAGACTAAGACTAAATTACATTTTCGTCAAGAAGACTAAGACTAAGACTTAAACTATTCAGATGACGAAATTATGACTAAGACTAAGTTACATTTTCATCAAAAGACTAAGACTAAATTAAAATTTGCTGTCAAAATTAACACTGCCTGACATCCACTCACACTGATGTAGTAGTGGTGGTAGTTTCGGTGCTAGCTTCAAGTTGCTGTGATGGCTCAGTTAGGTTCACGTCTTGTGAGGAAAGGCTCCCTGGAAAACATAAAAAACACATTTATATTAATGATGACTAGCTGCAAAACTGAAAAGGCAAAAGCCCTTAAACCCATTTTCCAAAAACAGAGCAGTGTGAGACATGGAAATAGGAACAGAATGCAACACTTTGGAAATTATTCAAAGCCTGTATTCAAATACCACTAGTATAAGATACAGTATAAAATGCTTAAATTAAGAAATATTATTTTTTGAAAAATGTGTGCTCATGTTGACTTTAATGACTGGAACACTCAGAACTTGAGAATAACTGCTGCTGAATATAAGGCCGCATACGTCCCTCCCAAAACCCGTGCATGCAGGAATATCAGCTTTACAGATGTAAAGGTTTCACACCTTGCGTGCACTGATGCACACCATAACATCAAAGATCCTGGCTATTGGTCTGGGATGCAGATTCTATGATTTCCAAACTTCCAGGAATCATTGAATCTGTTTATTTGCTTGGTGAAGTTTCAACTTGAATCAACAGATTGTTTTTCATTTGCATTTAAACAACAGCCCGACTTTTATTTATGTTTACTGTGGATAATAAGAAAATAGTAGCACATTAGTATACATGCGTGTATTTGTGTTGTCCATACCATTCATCTCTGAGCTTCCCCCGAGAACATTGACAGCAATATTATTTACCATGTTCAAAATAGCATCTAGAGAGAAAACAACATCATCAGTCACAAGTTGGCATTAAAATAATGTGAGCCTGAGGTAAACGGACTCTTCTTCATGCTGCAGACATTCATTTCAACCACACTTGCCTTTTATTAGATCCTTGGATGATTTTACCTCACCGGGTGCCAGTCCAGAGGGATAATCTGTAGAGAATTATTTCATTAAAAGCTTTCGTACAGATGCAAACACACAAACACTAATTTTAAAAGGTCACAAACGAGCTCCTATAAAATTCATTTCTTTTTTACACAAAATATATTTAAATACATAAATTAACGGGTCAATTTCAACACCATTATTCTTAAACTGTACTGAGCAAGCTGCACTTACACTAGGTTGAGTGAGTGTTTATAACAAAACAGAGAAATTCAAAGGATTTTAGTTTTAGCTGCATCATCATCATCTATTCTTACCCAGGTCGTCATCCTGATCGTCCGGCCTTTCGGAGGGATCGGCTATCTCCTCATATTCTTCCACCATGCTTGTACCAAACACCCTGGCACAGAAACAAGGATGCAAATCATTCTGTAAGCAAACTCACATCAAAAGTCATTTACAGTTATGGTCAGAAGTTTACGTACATTCATCACGAGCAAGAATGTCATCGTACTTTGGAGCTTTGAGTGATTTCTTTGAACTGTTCTTTTTCAAGGGCAGGAAGATTGTACAGCAGATTTTATTTACAAAATAAATTTTTAAAAAACTGGATGCACATGTTTGAATTTATTTGGGATTTTCTCTAACCCAAAAGTGTGCATATAGGCCCAAATATATACACTCAAATCTTTTATCAAGTGGGACTCAATGTCCTAAAATGCAAGTTAACTTGACAATCCAAGGCCTATTAACTCCTCGTTCATGACCATGACTGACTGATTCACTCTGCCAACATCAAATTGTTTTACAGCGCTCACTAGACTCAACAATACTCAGAACAATGGGAAAGTCCAAGGAAGTCAGTGAAGATCTAACCCAGGAAGCACCAAGGCTCGAGCCTGCCATGAAGTGGAAACTGCTGGAATACCAGTGTCATGTCCACTGTCAGTGGACTGAAGGGCAGAGAACAAGAAAACACTCATGCAAATACGTTCTAGAGAAAAAAAGGGGAGGCTTTCAGACCCAAGATCACCATACAAGTGTGAAGCACAGTGGTGGCAGCATGTTCTGGAGCCGTTTTGCTGCGAGTGGTTCATTACACAATAACGAAGGAGGACGACTACCTCCAAACTCGAAATTCTTCAACATCACCTCAAACAGTTATGTTACTTTATCAAAAAGTGATTAGAAATATATACAGAATATAAAAAAATATACCAGTAAAATGTGAAAAGGATGAGGTGAACGCTGCATCGTTAATATGGGGACAGAGCGGAAAAACAAATATTTTAATTCCAGTTAATGATTTTATCACTGATTGCACTCCCAGTGCTGCTGTTTATTTCTAAGGTGACAGCTGCATATTAAAAAGTTTTAAACTGGACACATTTTCACATTAAAGGTTACTGTCCCACAGCCTGATGAAGGAGTTGTGGAAATCACTGTAGATTCTCAGCTGATCAGATTGATTGATTGAACAGGTAATTCTTGGTTCGTCCTGTGTTCTAGCAGCTGCAGTTCCAGCAGCTTAAAAAAGACTTAGCAACAGATTACAATCAAGTACAGCAACATTTTTAACATTTTCCAAATTACCAAATGAATATGCAACATTACAGAGACAAAGCAATGTAGAGTTAGTGGTTTTACTAAGGCACGGCTTAACAAGCTGCACATATAAAACGCATTTCCACAGCAGAGGATCTGGACTGTGCTTAAAACATGCTTTGAATAACAGAATAAGTGAAAATGTGGCGCTTTCAGCCAATTTAAACCTAAACTCTGAATATAAGCTGCTCCTGACAGTTTTTATTCTCTCAGCTGCAAACTGTGCTGTTTAATCTTTACTTTCAAACCCTTAAAGGACAGCATGTTAGCGTGGGGGTTAGCACTGCAGCCTCACAGAGAATATCTAGAAGGCCTGGGTTCGATTCCACCATGGCCTGCGTGGGTTTCCTCCCACAGTCCAAAGACATGTACTTACTGGGGTTAGGTTAATTGGTCACCCTAAATTGCCCATAGGTGTGAATGGTTGTAGCCCTGCGACAGGCTGGCGACCTGTACAGTGTGTACCCTGCCTATGGCTATGGGATAGGTCCCACGACCCTGAACTGGATAAGCGGAAGAGAAGGGATGGATGGATGGAGTAGATTAAATATAAAAACAGAATTCAAATTTAGGCTTAGTCTATAGACAAATTTGATATGAGGTCAGCAAGTACAGTGTAGGTGCCCTGTTTTAAGATCAGATATTAATGCTTATTGAACAATAAAAGTGCTGTAAAACAGTTTGCTGACAACAGAAAAGCTCAGTCTGCTTCTATATTTATTACTGATGCTCCTCAGAAAGATTTTAGATGCAACTGAAAAACTTGTGCACCCATTTATTTGTTTTTAACAGGTGTATGCTGTATAATCTTGCTAACCTGGAAAAAGAACAGTTCAAAGAAGTCTTTAAATGCTCAAAATGACCCTGATATTCATACCCATGATGTAAACTTCTGACCACAGCTGTGTGCACACTGACAATAAAAGAGAGTGATCGTATTATAACAGCACCTGAAACAAACGGTCGCAGAACAGATTTCACTTAATAACTATTAAACAACAATTTCTGCATCTGAGAGCCAAATTTATTTTTACATTTTGCAGAAGCAGGAAACAGCTATGAACAGATTAGTTCCACTTGTTCCAACCTAAAGCTTGATGCTGTAAGAGATGAGGTTAAGCTAACTTATACCACAAGTCTGAGAATATTTTAGCGTGTGCATCCATCCAATAATTCAAAAACAAACAAACCCACACACACTTCAAGCCTACGGTGAATTTGAATACATAAACATCGAAACAATAGGACACAGTGAAAAAACCCAGAGCAATATGGCACATAAAAGCACCGCTTTCTTACTTTTTGGTCAATATTGAGGTTGTCGCTTCTTTTTTTTAATATATATATATACAGGTTTCCAAAGTAAAACCTTGGAAATGCTTCATACTGCATGCTGTCACATACCTTATGAGACTGAGGGGGCAGAAATGTTCAGAGCCAAAGTGAGAGACCAGCTCTACCTGAAAATTTTTAAAAAATCATTCTGATTATTTCATAAGTTTTGTTGCCATTTTAAAACCCACACAATAATTTCAATAAATTTAAAATAGCAGAGTTATTAACAGCAGAATAGACCTGATTCTGTTGACAGGCTGTGTAAGTAAATGTGCAAAAATTAAGAAACATAATCCAACATGCTTGATTATTTGATTGCCAGCTGATGGGTTTTATTATTTTGGGTTATCAAATGTTCATAAAGTCTGAAATAAGCATAATGAAAAAGCGTGAAGTTACAATAGTTTGCAGGAAGTAGAGAAAGCTAGCTCTGATTCTGTTTAATGCTCATCACACCACTTAGACAACAAAGTGCATTATCCCCCTCCATGTTTACTATTCAGTTCACTCAACCACAGAGCACTACGAGAAGGGCAGGCTAACCTTTATGTACTTGGTGAACATCTGAAGCAAAAGAAAAGGGAAAAAGAGAAATATTAAAGAGATGTCAGCATGCATTTAACAGCACAAGAGAGAGTTTGCTTGTTTCATCTGAATTACTCGTGCAAACGGCAACGCCATCTGCAACACAGAGTTTTCAAAACAAGCCACATTCATTTAAAGGGACATAATTCATCAAGAAAAATGGAAGACATCAGCTACACCACAGACAACGGAAAGACCTCCGACAGCACACTGACAACAGTCACTCTGCACACCAAAGCAAGTGCAAAAGCAGTTGAAATGTACATATTCACAAAACATCCTGTTCAAAATGTAACTATGCTGAAGGATTACAGCAACTGCTGTGCTGCACCTTTAGCAGAGAATAAAGATGGACGCAGCAGAAGCAGCTACTAATAAAAAAAAATAAACACATTGCAGTCATTACCTTCACATATTTTGCATAAAGATGCTCATCCAGTGGGAAGCTCTGAACTGTGCGTTCATCCCTGGCGTGAAAGGTTCCCAGCTTTAGCCACTTATTTGTTGGGTATCTGCAAAAGTACATTCATAACACAGCTTAGTGGATATGTGGTAGTTCATACAGCTCGGTGCGACTGGAAATTAGGACAAGGAAAGAACAAAAGTGTGATTTTCCTAATAAATGCAGCCACTAGAAAATATTAAACAGATGATATACCACCTGTGTATAGGTGCCAGTGTACATACCTGTCGCTAATGGAGACAAGAAAGTCTTTCGGAGTAGAAGAGAAGAGTTCAAAGTTGGCGATGTCCAACTGCTTCACCTGGATGGGCTCACAGAGCTCAATAATGAACCTGAGCACCAGAGGAGGAGGGGAGGAGACACAGTGGGGTTTAGGAGCAGACAAAAACAAAACTGACTCATCTGTGGACAGACAGAAGGAGATGCACTTATAGTACACACCAGATTTTCTTGCTGCAGGGGTTTAGCATGTACAAGTCCATGTTCTCCTTTAATATGGCCGTGGTGCTCTGTGTGGAACAAATCACAGAAATAGGAGTTTTATGTGTCACTGTGTCAACACCCAAGAGGACAGGCAGATTTTACTTTGGAAAACACAAGCTTCATTTTATACCTCAGCCTCTGGGTTCGCGCCAAGTATCTTGGCTCCACACTCCGTTGAGGCGTAGTTATTAAAGTTCTTCTGGACCTTCTTCACTGTGTGAGAACCCCCATTGTTGGAGGTGTGAGTATACTGAGCTATGGAGAGAAAAATTCACACGCCTGTAGCTTACTCTAATAGCAAAATCATTACAATTTGAGAACTCGTATTATGATCTTACTTTTTTCTTTCTCCACCTCCATCATCTTGCGTTTCCACTCATCAAAAGTGGGGATGTCCTCGGGGTCCGTGGTGTTCACAGCTGAATCTGCGTCTGGGGCGCTGGGGGAGCTCACGTCCTGACAAAGATAATGAGAAAATGAGAGCTGGGACACCTCCTCTGGCGCGAGAGGAAAAATAGTTCACCCCGAATCAGAGTTCCCTACCTGCTCATTCGCTTTGTGCGACACGTTGGCTTCCAGGTGCTGTGTGTCGTGACCAGGCGGAGAACTCAGAGCAAGATCGGTGTGGGTTTTAGTACCTGCAGTGTGAGCATTGGAAGTGTTCTCCAGAACAATTGGAGGGCTGCTGTAGTAACGAAAAGCGCATTGTTGCCTTGTTTAAGAGCGCCGAGAATGGATTGAAACTACATTTTGAGGCTGTCGTTCTCGCAGTGTTTTTGGGTACTTTTTTCAAAGGGAAAATGCACCTACCTGTCATTGTCATACGGGTTATTTTCTTCTTCACATTCAGCTGGTGGAAGGTCAGAATCATTGACCTCAGGAGCAGCTACATCTAAGGCATCACCCAGGACACTGAAATTAGAAAACCCCTTTTAGATTTGAAAGGAAAAAAGGGAAAACATTTAAGCAGGAACATAAAATGAAACAAATATCTACAGTGAGATTTTATAAAAGTAACTTGCTCCTTGAAAACGTTGTCTTCAAGATCAACTGTGTTGGGGCTGTCGTTAGTCTCAGCAGAAAACCCAGTGGCAGAGTCGGGGGCAGGCAGCGGGGAGGCATGCTCCTGATCCTGAGTGACAGAGATTTCTGAATGCTGACTTTCAGAGCTGTGCTCAGGATCTGATATTCCTTTGTCTGCCTCCAGCTCTACCTCTACAGCGGGCTCCTCTGCTTCAAAGGCCTGCTGGATACAGAGAGAGACATTTGAGCTGTTGAGTGCAATGATAATATGTTTGGCCCATTTACCAGAGCTGGACTGATCAATGAAACACTTAAAGCTCCAAATATCCCTGAACATCCATCACTTTGATTGCTTATCTTTGTCTGAGAGTTTTGTACTAGTCTGGAGGAAGCCAAGATGTAAAACCTTTACAACTCTTAGCTAAAACATGTTTTTGACATTCCAGCATGCAGTGTGCACGTATCATAGCGCACAGTCATTATAGTATTAAATGTAAATAAATGCTGCAGTTGCACTATACCTTGGAATATTCATTTTGGTCCACCTCCTGTGGCATCTGCTCCTCTTTTGCACGACCGTCTTCTGTCGGTGGCTCATTTTCCGATTCAGACGGAGCAGGTATGATCAAGTGATCCTCGACCTCGTCACAACACAACACAGAGAAATCACTGTCACTGCTGAAAGCGACACTTTGGTCACAGAATCCAAAACAACCACAAATTTGAGTGAGCTGCTAAAAGAAAACTTCCCTCGGTCCATACATTCAGATAACGTTGCTGTTATCAGAAGCGGCAAGGCTGTTACAGTATTGTTTAACAAACAAAACCAAGTGTATGGTCACATAAGCTACTACATAACCACATCTACCTGTAAAATGTCTGAGCAGTGAGGTGCTGGTATAGTATTGCACACTGCTACCTTGTGATGATGAGTGTGTTCCTGAGGCTCTTCCTCTGAGCTGACGTCCTTCGCAGGCACTGGGCTCTGGGCCTCTTGATGCAACTCCGTGCAACCACCATAGCAACTGTGGTACCAATGAGACAAAGTGAAATACAATTACTGCCACAATACCACTAAGTGAGTTTTGAAAACTGGAGCCACTTCATTATGTGTTGCAGAAAATATGAAGATGAAGAAAGCTGCAGCCCAGTGTCACAGTGACACACTGAGTGTTCATACATGGCCGTACCACTAGGAATTAGTTTATCTTATCTGTGTGCAGAGCCGGGGAATGCTTTCAATGCCAAAGGACACGCCTCAACAAGAGCAAGAGCAATAGAACATTTCTTCAAATGTGTTTGTACTGGAACAAAAAGTCATTGACAGGTTTTGAAACCACTTATAAAGTGCCATGCCTAACTAACTAACTAACTAACTAACTAACAAGGACTTGTAAAAGCTGCCATTAGGCTTGTCAGCTGATGACATTCCCAAAGCTGGGAATCCATGCAACCAATAAAGATGATGCCTACAAAGCAGGTTAAGTCTATAAAAAGCACCAACACCCTGCAATTTCCATTGTCCAAAATGTCAATCCGAACAAATATAGCTGACTAAGGAGGACGTGGAAGTCTGTGAGAAAAACGGCTTTGAGTTAGACAGAAAGGGAACGCTCAGATCTCTGTGTGATTCCTGTACATACCCACTGCTTGCTCGTCAGTTCAAAACGTATTTGTCCAAGTGTGCAAAAATTTGGGATACAACCATTAAAATAATGCTTTACTTTGAACCCTACAGTTGTGTTTGGGTGACACAATCACAAAGAAATGGTCAGGGTCACAGTGACTCTCCGCTCCTGGCAGAAAAACAATAAACTGCAGTAACAAGCCTTGAAATAGCTGCAGAGATGTCACAGTGGTGTCCACAAACACCACGCTCCAACAGTGACTTGGCACCAGTCCAGGTGATTATATGGATTTTATTCTGGATTCAGGTCGGGCACTTTACTTGGCCGTTCGCCTGGCTGGCACTGCTGTTGTGTTGATCTGGACTAGTCAAAAATAATGAACATCAGAGTATTTGTTTTCTAACTGAAAGTCATCTCCCACAATGTAACCCCAAAGGTGCGACAGCAGCATTGAGGTGTAGCTAGTTTCAAAACTATCTAGTTACAGACAAAAACCATCACAATCACATTCAAAGAGCTAAGATATACTCCGTCATACCACAAATCCCTTATAATTTTGTTTTACACAATAAACTGTATGTGATGATTTTTAAAGGACTGAAATTGATAGACTAATGTAGGTTTAAGTGATAGCAGTGCCTATGCCATAAAAAACAATGAAACGGACCAAACACATCTCCCATAAGTGCAAAGATCATGTGTGTGCGCTCATGTCACTGTGCTTGGGAAACATGTCTGATATGTGAATCTGATAGGAAGAAATGACAAAGTATGGTTTCACCTGCATGGTGTTTTATGACTTGATGTAATGAACTGATGACCTGCCTTTTGCTTTATAGTCATTTTTCCAGCAAAAGTATTCTGATATGCATGAAAACATTTGGCCAAACTGCCAAAATGAATATATAATAAGATACCAGATCACAATACATCAAATTTATGGGTCTCATGTTAAACATCATACCATAACTATTTAATGATTTTAAACATATACATCACAGTGTTTCTGTAACACAGTGAAGGGAAGCCGGTACTTTTCCTGTTGTGACAGTTCTGAAGCTGTGAACTTCTACTGACATCAGCAACTAACACTTCCACAGCTATTGCATGAGGCAAACTAATCCCAGACTACTGTAAACATTAAAACAGTTTTACTTACAGCCTCTCTCTAAGAAGAGAGCTAAATTGATTCTGGTGAAAGTAGGCCATGCCAACATCACCACTCTGCCATAATAAAAATTATTACATCATACCCCCCTCCCGGTCTGAAGCACAGCAGGTAGTGTGTGCGATGGTTTGCTACCATCTACTATCATGCCGACTAGAACCCACAGTCATCCTAATCTCTGTCTCTATGTTGGTTTCCCTGTGTTGTGGACAGACATGACTGACGTGTATGGCCCATAATCCTGTCAGCAGCTGAATTACCAAATCTGTGTAACATCGCCTAACGTCAGATATGGGCTGTGAGGATCAGCAGATTAACGTGTGTATGTGTGTGTGTGTGTGCGCGTGTAAACCAAGCTGCCGGTCAGGAGTCTCTTCTATAAAGACTTTAACAGACTTCACACAGGTGGCAAACTTAAAGCGGCTGGTAAAATTCAAAATCAGACCCAGCATCTAGACCGCAACGTTTTCATGAGACGAAGACCAGAAGTACTCGTTGTTTAGCTAAAGCTAACAATACCCTAGCCTACTTTAAAGTTAGCTGCTCCGTAGTCAGCTCCTCAAGCTAACTCGTCTGGCATCAAGTCAGAAGTCAGCCAGGTGCCACATCACACCACAACGTTCACGCAGGCTAGCCAGACACGGCACAGTAAATGTTAGCCTCGGGGTAATATATTACTCGGACTGTTTGACAGTTTCCATATTTTGCGTTTTCCAGCGAAACAGCAGTGGTATTTTTAAATGGGACCAATTAAAAACCAACTCACCAAAAGACAACAGCTAGCCACAGTAACACAATTCGCCACAACAGCGGTTTCATCGTCATCCCTCTCCTACCGGGACAGACATCCTCCCCACGCTCACGGAAACGTTTTATCCTTTTGGTCTAAGGTCTTCTCAGCGGTATATAACAAATTGAACCTCTGTTTCCTCCTAACAAAGCTGACGCTGGCAGTTTCACTAGAGAAGTGTGATGCTAACTACTGGAACCTCCCCCTACACACACGCAACCTGCAACCGGGTCACCGCTGAACTGTCCAATGAAAACGCAGCGCTACTGTTGCGCAGTTCAAACTGAGCGTACGTTGGGGGCGCTCGTTTTGTACGCCGTGGTTACACGGCTGAGTTCTTTGAAGTGAAGTACGGTATTTACATTTATCTTGTTATGCGCCGAGGGGGAGGGGGTGACTGTCCTTCAAGAGTTATCAGCTGTGATAATCAAAGCAGCCCTGCAGTGTTATGAATGTGATAGCGATCATGTGGGGGTGTAAACAGCTGAGGGAAACTGACAAAAGCTCTGTAGAACACGTAAACTTAGAAAAATAAACGTGTTAACAACAGTGCATTTGTTTCATCAGATTTTGCAGAGGTATCAATCCACAACTCAAAAGATCATTGCAATTATCAGGAATAAAGTGTCCCGTCGTTATTTTGAGCCCAAGATACCTTGGCTGCAGGCAGCAGGGCGCCGCCATACCTCAACTCCATTCCGGACCTCCAAAGGAAGTTGTTGTTCGATATCATAGATATATATCTAGGATATCATAGAAATATATGTCTATGTTCGATATCAGAAGTCACGTGACCTTTGTAGCAGAAGTGGGTCGGATACCGGAAGTCACATCACCTTTGTGGCGGAAGTGGACGTTCGTGCGCTTATTCCCCGGCAGATTGAAATCCACCGGCTTTATTTCATTTTTACAGCTCGTTAATTTACAATTTCAGGCTTTCTAACCCCCTTTTAGGTTTGTTTCTTAGTAAATTCTCAATAATGAGTTCCTGATTCACTTTGAGCCAATTTTATTTATCCAAAGGTGTCAGAACAAAAATTTCTAATAAACATTGTTTGGGTCTCATTATTAATTTCGTTAGTGACCATTTCAATCAGTATTTAGTGCAGTGGTGTTAGTTGCCGTTCAGTTCAATTTTTTTATTCTTTCTATGTAGTGATTTTTATAAATTAACATGAGACACATCTTTTGTTCAGGGTCAAATTGACCCTGTCACTTAAAATCCAGAAAAATAGTCACACAGATTTTTGGGTTTTTGAAAATACAAATTATTTAAGCACTTTTTTGAGCCTGGAATGAACATTGATTTATTCATTACTTTTTGAGCTCGTTTGGGAGACATATATTGCTTCATTCTCTGACTGAAGGAGCTGCTCAGCGCACCCATGGTCTCATGCAGAGGGTGATGGGGGTTGTCCATAATGTCCTCCTCTCACCCACCACCACTACTGACTCCAGATGACATCCCAGCAGAGAGCTTGACCTCCGCACCAGTTCACAGAGCATCCCCTTTGAGGGGTGAGTGAATACTTTAGCAATAGTGTATGTCAGGAAAACCTGCAGAAAACACAATAGAATAGAATGCCTTTATTGTGATTATACAGATATACAATGAGATTGAAGACAGTGCCAGTGTGTACTGGGGTGGCAGTGGGTCATACCCAAGTCAATCCAGAAAATATTTTTTAAAATGACTTATAAGGAAGGTGTGTTTTGCAGGACAGTGTAAAGAGCTAGATAAAATACATTTACATGCAAATTTTGCAATGAAAATTTGCATGTAAATGTAAAGGTTGCAGGCTCTGATGATGAAAGGCTAGTGGCATTCAGGGGTCACTGCCCATTCAAGCAATCTATGTTGTCCAAAGCAGCTCTGTAATGGAGACCAGGGGTTCCATTACCATTAAAGGAAAAACACACATTCATTCTTTAAATATGATTTATTGTGTTTGATAGTATTGTAATATTGTTAGATAACAGT
>VOQJ01011682.1:23099-34490 GCA_015052665.1 Apistogramma diplotaenia | reverse complement strand
TGCAGGCTCTGATGATGAAAGGCTAGTGGCATTCAGGGGTCACTGCCCATTCAAGCAATCTATGTTGTCCAAAGCAGCTCTAAAAGTAATAACTAAATAAATATTAATTTCAGGCTCAAAATGCTTAAATAAATTGCATTTTCAAAAATCCACTGACTAATTTGTCTGGATTTTAAGTCTCAGGGTCAATTTGACCCTGAACAAAACAAGTGTCTTATGTTCATTTGTAAAAATCACGCCATAGAAAGAATAAAAATGAAAAAAGAATATTCATTTCAGGCTTCCCCGTTTGCCTCCTTCATGAAATCTGAACAACCTTCCACACAGAAACCAGCTATGCCTGGAATCTATACATTTACACAGGCAAACCTGCCAGTGCCATTCCACATTCCACACACGAACATCCACTTCCGCCACAAAGGGCACGTGACTTCCGGTATCGCACTTTGGTTTTTCTGTTGTCGCAGATTGTTGTCGCAGCACGCAACAAGACGATCCACGTTCACCCTTTAGAACCACTCATCATTGTACCTGATGAGGCCACTCACTCAGAGGGGGGGCCCTCTATGATTTATGACCCCTAGGGGGAAGAGGGGGGATAAAAAACGCTTTGCTCGTTCATGTCCGTCCACATGCGCGTGTTCGTGAAAACCAGACACCCCTCCATTCCATACATTCTTTCCCATAGAGTACATGTAATGTGACCCCCTCCCACACTTTACGCACTATAGCAGGCATTTGACCCGCTCCTTTATGCAGTATAAGGTTTTAAATGGAGAGAAATCTAACTATGAGGCTTTAATCACGCGTATTTCTTTCAGATTTCTTTGACTTTATATTTTTAATTTGCCTCTTCCAGTCTGGGAGAATATTTTAATTAGCTTTTTTAGCCGGGGAGATCAGGGAGAAGCATTTTAATTTTTTCCAACAACAAATGGTGTTAACCCACTCTTGCTTATTCACTGTGTCATATACTCTCATCATCCTAAGTTGATCCCCACCATCATGAACCGCCACACACACACACACACACACACACAGCTCATAACCCCACCCCCCACTTCTAGACTATGCATGTTTCACCACCCCTCCCCACACTTCAAGCTGATGCATAATCCCCTCATGTTCTCTCACACAAACACAGCTGTCTCTGGACTTCATTAAAACGTGTTGTTGTTTCAACCTTCACTTCCACACTCTGCTTGTTTCACCACACTCTTAAAACACACAGACATCCTGAGCTGCAAACCTGCAAATGGTCAAAGCATCTCTCTCACATCCTTACGCTCTATAATGTTTATCCACAGTGTCACATTTCTCCCAGTTCCTTCATGAAGAAACAAATGTTTATCCATTGTGTCACATCCTCCTCCTTCACATTGGCACTGTGTTGATCAAGACTTCCTCTCACTTTGAGCATAATATCATCTCACCTCAGATGCAGATTCACCAGCTTGAGGCAGTGAACTACAGCGAGCTGATAAAATTGACAAGCTGGACTGTGGAGTGAGCAAAAAACTGAAGTAAATTATGTGTCACTAATAACACAAACTGTCACCAAAAAGCAAAGAATCTTCCTCTGTCCATCTACAATTATTGAAGACCAACATGAGGTGCAGTACTCTTGAAATGTTTCGATGTCAGCAGAAAAATGGTGATTTTGAGCACCGCTTTATCAACTCAGTTAAACGAAGATGATAAAGACTGAATTGTGTTTTTGCAGTGATGAAAGAAGTAGATAATATACGCCTACTGATACCATTTGGCTTAAGTTATTTGTACTATAGTGTATACAGAGCTGGGGCACAATTAACACGGTTTTCCACTTTGATAACTGGATAAGTGATGGCTTCATTTGTTTTTTCAGTTTTCCCTTCACTGATCCCAGCGTGTGTTTAAAGAGTGCATTACATCATTAAAGTGGTTGTAAAACCATTAATTTCATCCAAGCCAGACATTGACCATGAAGATGTACCAAGGGTTTTCTTCAGTTTCATGTTCTTCAGCAGCTGCATGTCTGTTAAATAAAGTCATTTTCAGAATGCACAAAAAATAAACCCGAAAATTTTGGAGCATCAGATGAATTTTGTCCCACTATTGCAAATAGAAGAGGTGGAACTGCTTTGAACATCGTTTGATCTGTGATAATGCATATTAGCAATTAGTAATTTTAGCTGTTAAATAAATGTATTAAATGTAAGAAGAACCTAAACAACAACCAACAACTATAGTATTCTGCATTTTGTTAATCCATTTGTCCAGAACATGGTTTACTTTACAAGATTCTTCTTACAAACTGCAGACTCACATGTTGTTTTATTTTGCACTTGGACTTTTTGCTACATCTAGTGTGATCATATTTCTTTATTCGTGTACTTTTTTTTAATAACTTGCATTTTATTCCTGTTCAAGCTACTTCTCTGTTCTTGTTGCTATCAGTCTTCTACCACACACGTGCTGTAAGTTTCCATAGTTTTCCGACCTATTCTGACTTGAGAAGACAGTGGCTGGTGAACATATGCCGGGATCCTTTCACCACCACCTCTCACACCAAGGTCTGCAGCAGACACGTTGCCACTGATCAGCTCAGAGAGCCAACGATCCCTGATGGTTACAGGAAGCTTATTAGAGGAGCTGTACCAGCACTTTTGGAGTGGAATGGGTTTAAAGTTTAAACTGTCCCTCCTGAGGAGCAAGAAGAGCAGAGGCTCTAGAAAGATCACGACTACTGCTCAGTCCCTGTTGGCATCAGCTGCAGAAGGCCTGTCCAAAGAGGCGGTGGATCGTGATTTTGGGTTACAGCAGTTTGCTGGCTCCAACATCTGATTCTGTACCAGGTGCAGACCGAGGTCAACGCCAGTTAAATTAATGTAAAAAGAACTGATACTGCTGATGGTTGAGTTCTTGATAGTTCCAGTTCATTGCAAATGTTGAATATTTATAATATGGACATTATGCCAACGTATTACTGTGCAGGTTCAGCAAAATTATCAATATTATAAAAACACTATTGTTCTAAAATCGTTACATTCTTGTGATTTTAGTTTCATCTTAAATAACAGTTGCTATTTTCTTCACTCGTGTTAGTCTGACTGCATCAGTGTGGAGTTGTATGAACAAATTCAGAGTTTTAAAAACTCTATTGATTCCATTGCTAAAGTAACACTTATGAACCACTGTTGAACCTACTAAGACAAACCTGATTAACCATCCTTGATCACTGTTGTACCTTTGGCTCATCTTAGCAATATTAACTCAATGTAAATTTGTTTCTGATCACCCAAACACACACTGATCAAATTATCTGAGCAGGCAAATGAGGTTCAAGTTGGTGAGCCTTTAGAAATGAACTGAACCAAAGTGAATCGGTGAACAACAGTAAACAGGCTCCTGCCTGCACTTAATCCTCCCTCATCGCTCTGTAGCAGGAGGTTCTCACGCTGACTGAAGATGGAAAACATCACATCCTCAGAGAGTGAGATGCAAAATACAAAAATAAAAGGAGAAAATGGAAAGAAAAATACAGGAAATATGTCAGACAGAGATGTAGAAATACAACAAACAGCTTCAGGCGGAGTGAGAAAGGGAGAGGAAGGAGAGAGAACTGAAGATGGAGAAGTTCAAGGAAAGGCAGAGAAGTGGAGGAGGAAAGACACAAGATTCAGTCCAGGTGTGAAGACGAGGCCAGAGATGAAGCTGAGGAGTTTCATCCTTTATATCATCTGATACTAACTGCTGAAGTAACAGCTGATACAACTGGAAAGCGCAATTGTGAGACTTCAAAGAAAAAAAGGACCGTCACAGATGGTAATATTGGGCACTCACTGCCACCTAGTGGTCTTAAATTTTAATGCGGCACAAATGTGCTGAGCAGAGATCAAAGTGTGCATATGAGTAACATTTACAGTAACAGTATTTCTGAGCTGCTAACTCACATTTCCTGAGTCCAACATTCATTTCCCCAAAACCTCAAACACAAATCTAAAAACTCAACCTAATTTCCCAAAATCCAATACTTTCCTGTGAAAATGCACTAAAAACTGCAAGAAAAACAGTGATCTGTGTGCAAAACCAAACACTGTGGTCAAGTCACACACACTGCCAGTAAAAATGTTCTCAAACACATCATCTTATTTGCTGCACACTACAGCAAATAATTTAAGACACAGCAGCCAGGGCCTGTAGTCAGCAGGAAGTGTTTGATCCATGTGTGAACACAAAAACACTGCAGAGTCAGAGACATGACAGAGCTGAATGTAGACAAGAAATAAAAAACGACTGTAAAAAGAACAAATGAAAAGCAGCACTGTAGGACACAGATTCAGTCTGCACATGTCTGTGTGTGGTCCGACCAGAGGACCTCATCCATGTCATAGGCAATCATCACAGTACCTGCAGTGTGGCAGACTGTGGCAGATGTTGTACAGCAGGAACAGTGAATGTCCTGATGATGCGAATCTGCTCAGTCTGGGTTGAACCCTTTGTCCTGATTCCCTTGTTGTGATCCCGTGGACGAGGACACGGTGTACAGCGGTCGCCCGTGTCTCATCGGTGATGATGGTTCTTCTTCCTCTGCCTTTCTGTATGTGTGTGTGTCCATTGTAGATCCACTTGTGTCCCCTGCACATGAACTGACTTTTATCCTGCCCGGTTTGTCTGCTCACATCATTTGACAAACGTGTGTTCGATTTTGAGTTGCTGTGTGTAACAGATGACAGCGGTGTTGGAGTTGTGTTTGCATTTTGCAACAATGAGTTCAGTGACAGTAACTGTGTTTAAGGTTCGCAACATGTGTGTGAAACGTGTTTAGTCAATGAGAAAGTGTTTGCTGTTGCGGAAAAAGAGTGATTGAGGTGCACCGGATGTAGCAAAGTGCCAGAACTGTGTTCACGCATCGGCCAGAAGAGTGTGTGATTGGAGAAGTTCATTTGGGCTACTGCGGGTTTGATTCAGGCAATGGGGTTTAGTGTCTTAGCGAGTGTGAAATACTGTAATAGAAAACACACTTTTGTGTGATTCTAAATGATTGTGCTTTCTCTTTCAAAGTTTTCTTTGAACTAATGCTCCTGATGCGTTGTTTTCTGCACATTAACATAACTGATCCCACTGAGTGAGGTCACTAAACAGTCACAGTTGTCTCAGTTTATTGGGGTTCCTGTGTCACTGATTTAGTTTTGAGTTTGTCAGTTTTATTTCATCGGTTTTGTTGCTGAGGTGAGCTTGAAATAAGGAAATGCTGACAAAACTAAACTCAGTCAAAGTAATCATTCTTGTTCATTTAACAGTTTCGATGTTACAATCTCCTACATCTGGAATTGAACACTGAATAAGCTCTGAACACAGAAGGAGTCAAATTCATACTGACTTATTGTAAACTACTGTATGTGGAGTTAGTTGCCGTTCAGTTCAATTTTTTTATTCTTTCTATGTAGTGATTTTTATAAGCTAATAAATGTAGATCCATAAAAATCCATTAATGCTTTGCGAACAAAACAAAATAGACTCTGGCAAAGTTTGACATTATGAGGGGGGAGTTTATTGAGGAGAGATACAGAGACACAGAAAGTAACAGCTGATGCATTTCTGAATTCAACATTATGCCCTGTGCTAAACGGTGCTGCGTTCAGAGCAGTCGGACATTGGACTTGCGTGCGGGTAAACAATAAATTGGCCGTAAGTTTTATTTTAATTTGTTGCTGTCACTTGGGGTGGCAGCAGGGGTGGCAAGGCTGTCTTTTAGGGTGGCACTTGACATACAGTACTATGCCACCCCGGTAGATCTGCCCATGGTTGAAGGTATTTTGGAACATTCTTTACAAAACATCTCCAGTTAAGTCAGGTTTGATGGCTTTTCATTCACCTCCTTTTTACTCTGTTTATACCCTATTTTTCATTACTTATAATCTCTGTCTCTCTTCCACAGCATGTCTTTTGTCCTGTCTCTCTCTCCTCAGCCCCGGCCTGTCGCGGCAGATGACTGCCCCTCCCTGAGCCTGGTTCTGCTGCAGGCTTCTTCCTGTTAAAAGGGAGTTTTTCCTTTCCACTGTCGCCAACTGCTTGCTCATAGGGAGTCGTTTTGATTGTTGGGTTTACTCTGTAATTATTGTAGGGTCTTTACCTTACAATAAAAAGCGCCTTGAGGCAACTGTTTGTTGTGATTTGGCACTGAACTTTCACACACACTAACTGCAGCATTATCTACACCGGACAATATCTATCACTTCTGTAACGTGCAATATCTGAATATCAATCCATGTGAATATACTCATATTACCACCACAATTTTAATGTACATATCTTGTAACTTTTAATTTTACTCTCTATCTTAGCCTATGCACCGAATGGGAGTGGCCCTCCAATTTCATTGTACAGCTGTATGACAATAAAGGCTATTCTATTCTATTCTATAATTTTGCGGCGCCCCTATGCATTGCATATATTGTGGCTTTGAAGTGAAGTACGGTATTCACATTTATCTTGTGGCGCGGGGAGGGGGGGGCTGTCCTTCAAGAGTTATCATCTGTGATAATCAAAGCAGCCCTGCAGTGTTATAAATGTGATAGCGATCAGGTGGGGGGAGACAGCTGAGGGAAACTGACAAAAGCTCTAAAGAGCACGTAAACTTAGAAAAAGAAATGTGTTAACTTTTGTATACATATGTTCCTCTGTGTATGTGGGAATATAGTAGCTTATTCTACCAAATAGCAGCACCCACGTTTTAAAGCAGCTTGTGATTAAAGCCAATCTGAATTCAATATCGTGAAACTTACATTCATGCTATATATAGCCAATATTTTTTTGGCGCAGTCACGTGTAACGTGACCTCAAATTGTGCACAACAGTGCATTTGTTGCATCAGATTTTACAGAAGTATCAATCTACATCTCAACAGGTCATTGCAATTATCAGGAATCAAGTGTCCCGTGTTATTTTCGGTGGCGAGGTTCACTTTGCAATCGGATATCCTGCAGTGCAGCAAACAGGCTTAGAGACAGCAATGAATACTGTTTTATGTTACAGCCACTAGAGGGAGCCCTCTGCTCAGCTCTGCGACGTTTGGAAAGTGCCAAACGCAGCTACGAGCGTCAACATCATCTGAAACTCACCTTGATTTTATTCAAATATTTTTAGATGTGTAGCCCTCTCCTACATATCCAGGGCTAGATGAGCACAGAAGACTGAGCTTTTTATACTAATGGGTGAAATTCTGTGTGCTCAGAAGCTGAAGCTTCAAAATGATGTAATGGGATATAAAGTAGTTGATGCTTAGACTACTTTTTAACCCTTTAATGTGCAGGCTTACATGTAGAACAATAACCGATGTCAGATGATGCATTTATTCGTATCTCTCAGCTTTTCAAAACAGCTTACACAAGCAAGGCCTTCTTTGCCACATACCTTGTCTAGATGGTGACATGTGTTACTGCAAAAACTGCATATACTGTTCACGCGTGTACTAATGCTTGGTCCCATGGAATTGTGCATGCTGGTTCTTGAAATGAAAATAAGCTTTTGCTGAGCGATTTCCAACACACTACTTCCTTTATAGATTCCTGTTTGATTCTGTAAGGAGATACAAATCTCTTTGGAGTTGCATTCAGCATAAAAATCTTCCAGATCAAATGTGGAGCTGCCCACTGTGATGGGTCCTTGTGAATAAGAGAGCAGCTGAGTGCATCTTTACTTGTGGATGTGGTGCTGAACAGCATTTACTGACAGTGTTTTTCAGAAGTGTTCCGGAGCCCAACCAGTGATTGTCACCACAGCGTCGTGTCTGTTGATCATAGCCATTCAGTTAGGTTTTTAGTCTTGCTCTTTGCATGCAGAGATTACAGCATAGACTCTGAATCATTTAATGATGTTATGCACTGTAGATAGAAGATGCACTATTTTTTTTTTTTTGGTAATTCACCTAATTACTTGTGAGCTATTGCACCATTTTTCCATGTTTTTTTTCTTCTAGTCTAGGAGTAGAATTAATCCATATCTGATTCATTTGTGTTTTTATTTACATTTCACACAGCTTTGTGCACACATCCTCCTGAACCACTTTGCGTCAGTGCTCCTTCACAATGACTACAAGTGCTGAAAGCGACGTATTAGCGCCATCTTCTGGCCAAAATATTTGAATCATGTTTGTGAAGCAATAATTAGCTAATAAATGTAGATCCATAAAAATCCATTAATGCTTTGCGAACAAAACAAAATAGACTCTGGCAAAGTTTGACATTATGAGGGGGGAGTTTATTGAGGAGAGATACAGAGACACAGAAAGTAACAACTGATGCATTTCCCCAATTCAACATTACGCCCTGTGCTAAACAATGCAATTTCACTACAAATGGAACTGCTTTGCTGTTGGTTTTCAGCAGATTTTTTTTTAAAATCATCTTTACTTATCTCCTTCTACATTTAGCTTTGGCAATACAGAATTGTAGTTCATGCCAGTAAGGCAGTCTAAATTAGAGAGAAGAGAGCATTTAGTGATTAGAGACATAGAGAACGATTAAAGCGCTAAGTTCCTTGATGAGGTCTTTATAGTCCACAGGTACAGTATCGCCTTATCATTACCTACTTTATATACATCAGAACACAGTTTAGGCCCACATACACAATAACAAACTGACAGAGAAGCACTTATACACTGACAATACAACCTTAAGCACTGATGCAAACGCTGACCAGCCGGCTTCAGCGATGGCGAGTAAAACGGAAGAGACTAGGAGAGTTTGAAAACAGGAGCGCTAGAAGTGATATGCATGGAGTTGCATGTTTCAAACCTGAGCAAAAGGCTAAATGGAAACATGTAAAAACATGTCCTTTCTTCATTAATGGATGAACATGTGTTTTGCCACATTAAATAAGTATTCTCTCTTTTCATTGCCACTCATCTTACAGTCAGCGTCTGGATCGAAGCTTAAGGCTGCAAGGGTCACAATTTGACCATTGATACAGCACAGGTGGACACCTATGACGAGGTTAAATGCAGTATTGAGGCTGTTTTCTATATAGAGAATACTGAAGGTGCTCCTCAGCCTTGCTATGTGTGTATGGCTGCTACTACAACACAGGAACAACTCACAAAAGTCCAACATTAAATTTAACCCCGGAGGGTTTTTAGATTCATCATTAACAGCTTTGACCATGAAAAACAAATAGAAACTGAAACGGCAACAAACGTGCAGACAGACGGCACATGCACACGTTCCCACACGCCCTCGCACGCGCACTTACACCGAGTTATCCGCGCACGAAAAATGCATATTCACACATATACTAAGGTACAACTTCTGTTCCTATGAGAACATCAAGCTGATATTTAACACATAAGGGGGAGGGGGGCATTATACAATAAATTAATACAATACTAAATCAAACTTGGCCTACATATAGGCAAATTAGTCCCTCCCCCATATACATACACACAAAACACGCGCGCGCACACACACACACACATACACCCACACACTACACACACTCCCATGCAATAAAAGCAGCTTATGTGCCATGCTGCATTTTGGAATGAGAAGGGCAGTACAACTGCTGAGCGTATTTTCATGTAGAAGCAGCAAGTGGGGGCGATGGCTGACTCGGCAAAGGGTTTGTGGGCAGGGGAAGAGGTTCCAGGGACCGATACTGGGTAGTGGACCTGCTAAGCAAACCTGGACCACAGGCGAGCAACAAGCGCACATACACATACACCACAAGACAAGTACCATATTGTACGTAAATATATGGACATCGTCACCTGGCGGGAAATTGAGGGTCAAAGGGGTCAAAGACTTCAGGGTCCGCACTAAGAAGAGACCAGGACAGCAGAGCCATGGCTAAGAGTCGAGGGATGAAGTAGATGAGGGAAGGAGATAAGGATATGGGGGAAACACTTTAGATGATTATGGAGGGACTTGTCTTGTAGGAGATGGAGGGGGACGCCGACTAAGGAAAAATGCAGGTAATGATGTGGCACAAGGAGTCATAGAGCAGGAAGGATAGATGATAAATGATTTTAAAAAAAGGACAAAGATAAGATGAAGAGAAAAGAGAAGAGAAGAGAGTAATCTTTAGTGTTCACATAAGTTTAAATTTACTTCTTTTATACTATGAACAAGATGCAGAAAAAGGAAATTAATAAACAAAAGTATAAAAGAATGTAGAGATTTGTACTGGAATAGTTTTTCATTTCTGGAAATGCAGGTATGTGTCATACTGTGTTCATTTCTGTACGCCAAATATTAAGCTAACACCGACTGCAAGTTAGCTTAGCCTAACATGGAGACCAAAAACAGCTAGCTTGGTTGGTATGGTTCTGAAGGTCTTAAACCTAACTCCAAAATCTCCTTTAAGCTTTGGTTTTTGTACATTTTGTACACATGACTACACATAATATATTAAATCCATATCCACTTGTGAGACATTGCACCATAATGACTTTAAAAAGCAGCTAGCTTCATCTTTACAGTAAAGTATGTGAGGGGCATTAAAGTCTCAGTTCAAGTAAAGATTGTAAAGCTAATAATAGTTCATATTATAAAAACACATGCATGTTTTAAAATTATTTTTAGGCTAATATAAGTATAACATGTGGCTCACAGAAGAATCTGTAGTAATATTAAATGGCATTTACTGCAGGCCACTGCTACAGAAGCCACGGGAAAGCCGATTAATTTTGAAAAACATAAAACTCTAATGGCACATAAAGAACAGTTGTAGCTGAAATGTACTTTTCTGAACGAGTGGTTTAAAATGCAATGATACTGCGATATAGCCTACACTCAATGGCCACTTTGTTATATACACCTCTTCAACTGCTCGTTAAAGCAAATATCTAATCAATCACATGGCAGCAACTTAACCAATTTAGGCATGTAGAGGCGACCTGCTGAAGTTCAAATCAAGCATCAGAAAGAGGATTTAAGTGACTGAACGTGGTGCTGGCCTGAGTATTTCACAACTATCTCTGAGAGAATGGTACAAAAAAGAGTAACTATGCAGTGATCAGCAGTTCTTTGGGCAGCAATGCCTTGTTGATCCCAGGGCTCAGAAGAGAAGTACCAAATCATTAAAACTAAGGTATGAAGAACAGCATCTCTTGGTATACAAAATGTTAAACCTTGAAGCAGATGGGCTACAGCAGCAGAAAACCATGCCAGGTGCTACTCCTGTCAGCTATGAACAGCAAACTGAGGCCATTTATGACCACAGTGTATCCATCTTCTGATTGCTGCTTCCAGCAGGACAACACGTGACATCACAAAGCTCAAATCAGCTCAAACTGGTCTTGAGCATAACAATGAGTTCACCGCACTCAAATAGCATCCACAGTCACCAGCTCTCAATCCAATAGAGCACCTTTGGGATGTGGTGGAACAGGACTGTCGCATCATATATGTG
>VOQJ01011682.1:5664-16495 GCA_015052665.1 Apistogramma diplotaenia | reverse complement strand
CATGAGCCTCCACTGTTGCGGTGAAGAGAAACCCCTCAACTCAATATCAGTACCCCGCTCAACCCCCCCCACAACACTCTGTCTGCCCTTCAAAATCCTTACTGCCACTTAATGACAGACACTTCTTTCATCCTTTATTTACGTATTTGTGTGTCAGAGTGACTGAGCACCAGCACAAGATCTCAACTAAATACGTAAATAAAGGATGAAAGAAGTGTCTGTCATTAAGTGGCAGTAAGGATGTTGAAGGGCAGACAGAGAGTTGTGGGGGGGTTGAGTGGGGTACTGATATTGAGTTGAGGGGTTTCTCTTCACCGCAACAGTGGAGGCTCATGTTTGGATTACAAACGTATAATTTTGCTGCCAAGAATGCGAGCCGTTCCAAAGTAACTGCCAGGCACATTAAGAGAGCAAGAGGGTGGGTGTGCAAATGTGTCTGTGTGTATCCACGCAGTGCACGTGCATCAGGACTATAGAAAGTTCACAGAGTGTAAAACAGAAATATACAAGGCGAAGCCAGCCGAGTCTATAATTTCCTACATTACCGCACTAACATCTCAAATGACAATCTTTGGGCCCGGAGCTGCGCGGCCCCATGTGCTGTCTAAGGGGCTGAGTGTGCTTTCATATATTTTGGGTGTCTGTGAGTGAACATTTGGTTGGGATTTGGTCCCGTTCCAAATTCTGCAAAGAAGAAGAGGCGAATGCCTAAACTCCCAGTGGAAAGAGGTGGGGAGAGATGAAGGAGAGAAAAGAGGGGAAACTCCGAGACAAAACAGAAGATGAATGGAAAGACTGAGTGAATGACAGAACTATGGCCAAATGTGACTCATACAGTAAACTGCTCCATCATGGTGATGATATACTGCTCAGCAATGCCTATATGCTCAAAAAAATAGTCAACTTATCCCGGGATAAGTCGAAAGACGCTGATTGGGAAGCACGTGTTTTACACTGAAGGCAAAGAATGCCACTGTCTCTGTGCATTCCTCTTTTTGCACACATGCTCTTCTCTGTGAATCGCTTTTGGAACTAAACGAGGCCCAGTAAACGAGCAGCAACAACAACAACTGGCTGGAGGAGTTGCAGTGTGTCTGCCTATCTACACTTGCTGTGCAGAATATCCTCCAACCTGTACAGCAGGCACAGACAGGCAGATAGACGTCAGCCCACCAAGATAAGCCAGCAGGATGGACCAAATGCTGCATCCTGTTCATGCAGGCTTGTGGTGCAGATGGTATGTTCAGCTACCAAGCCAGTATGCCACTGTTGGTCTGTATTTCATATTCTCAATGATAAATTGAAAAAATAAAATTATTTTTTTATTGGACATCTGAGTCATGTATCCTACACTGGCATGTATAAAGTTGATCGTCACCTCCTTTTTGCATAACATCAGGCTGTTTATGTTTTGGTTATTTTTGCCCCAGTATATATTTCGATCGAGATAAACGTGATGTAATCTTTGCACTTTCATGCTAAACATAAAACTTCAGAGTCTAAAGGTCTTAAATATGGTTTAAACTGCATGAAAATGAAGTCTCATCACACTGCGTAAAAATACCGTTTTAAACCTACCTCGTCATCCTTGAACCAGGAGAGGCTCTCGGCAGTCAGGACAAACCAGTACTCCTTGGCTCCCCCTTTCATGATGCTGATGTTATTAATGGTCAGCCAGCCTTTGCGGATGACCTGAGGGGAGGGTGAAGTCAGAAAGTCAGAAACGGATGCATTGAAAAATATTTTAGTAAAAACATAAATTATGCATAAAAGAACGAGAACGGCATGACCCTAGTGATAAACCACTCCTCCGCCTTTCAAGACAGGCCCAGATACTGTAAAATAGTGCAAATCACCAAAGCGATGAAACGTATGTGAAGGTCAGGTTAGTTGTGTCATTGGGTCTTTGTGACTCACTGCAGAGTCTAGCGTGTGACTGTGTGTCAGTGCGATGTCATTCACCGTGCTCACAAACAGAGGCCCGTGTTAGCTGGTTAAGTGATCACTGTGTTTAGTGCTTCAAGCACACAATAAAGCTTGTGTGTGTGTGTTTTCTGTGGTGTATTAACCCTACAAGCCCTACATAAACAGGCCTGAGGGCACAGTGCCAAGTGATTATTAGGTTAGATTACTGTCAGTCTTGCACCGCCTAAGACTCACTAAGGAGGTTACCCAAAGCATTACAAAGCCTTTATGTCTTAGGCACAAATGAGAGAGCTGTTTTGTAGCTGGAACCACGACAGGATACTAAAAGGAATTGTGTACTTTTACACTTCTGATCTTAGAGATTTACAAGTAGTGAGAATTTTTTTTCACTATCACATGTCTAGCTGGTAACCCCCTGTAGTCTGTGGGCCTTGGTGGGTGTAGGCGGTGTTAGAAAGAAGACAATTATCAAAGAGTAAACTCTTACGATCAGGCCTGATGCAGGAGGAGAGGAGGCCTACAACAGGAAGGCATGTGGGGGTTTTAGACACTGTGTGGCACTAAAAAAAAAGTCAAATTTTCTAGTGCAACTTGTTTGAAAGAATTGGCCTCTGCCCAACAGAAGCATACACAGCCAATTAGCACTCTTTACCCATTGGATTGGAAAATGGGGGAAAATGTTATTTTTTTATGTAGGAGTGCTAGAGAGCACCACGCAATGGGCTGAGGTGTTACTGCAGGCACAAATGACATTGCAAACCATAACCCACAATGAGCGATACTCACCAACAGACACCCAGCTAAGAGGGCAGCTGAGATTCTCACTAAGGGATGGGGATGAAATGCAAAGTGGCACCTTGATGACACAGGAGGGGTTCAAACAAAGGGAAATGTCTCAACAACAACAACACCAGTGATGATGGTGGCAAAAAGTAATAGAACCCAAAGGGATTCTTTCACTAGGCTACTGAAAGCAAATAAAAATAAGTAAAGAAATGAATAAAAATAAAACACACCGTTCAAATCTGGTGCCCAATTAAAACATAACACAACATGCATGACGAAAGGAGAAATAAGTCATAATAACATCTAAAAGATGCAAAGGTAAAATGCATATAACATAAAGTTTGTGCAATGCATAAGATTTACTCAAATGAAAGAGAGTACTTTGCGTAAGAGCTCTTTCATTTCAGCTCTTTGTATTTTCTTTGCAGTAGCCATCTTGCCGCTGTGTGGGTGTGCAGCACTCCCTCGACCTCCACTGTCTGACACACGAGACCTGACAAATGCTCACCTGATTTCCTGCTGAACTCTGGCTCTTATTAGTCTGACTGCTCCTCTGCTGTGCGCTGCCGTGGAGAAAGGACAAAACAGAGATGTCAGGGTTATGTGGAGAAGAAAGATAAACACAGAGAAAAGACAAGGTGACAAACCTGACGGGCTAAAAAAGCCAAAGGCAAAAAAAAATAGCATTTGTTTCTACTAGCTTGACATGAGCAATATTAAAGAATGTGTCATGGTGGAGCGACGCTTAGGAGATTGACTCTTTACTTAGCAAAACCAATGAAGTCTTCATGGTTAGTGTTGATGTAAGAGAGCTGGACGTCAATCAACAGCAGAACCTGAAAAAAAACACACAAAATGTTTATCATTGTGCCAGTCTGACATTTTGTGAAATAATATGCTCACTGGCTCTCTTGATTTAGACAAGAGGATTTAAACCACACTAATTTCCATGCAGTCAATATGTAGCTAAGCCTATGTTTAAAAAATGGACATTGCCACTCTGATGTCACCCACTGGTTTGCCCATTGCCATGTTGGTTTCGTGGAGCTGAAGTGACCATACTTGGGTGAGAAGATAGAGTGCTAAGTTATCAGCCAGTGCTAACATACTGATTGGCCAGGTGTAGGTTGTATTGACGCATCAGAGACATCGATGCTTGCTAATAGCAATATTATTGTGAAATATTTGCATTAAAATATCAAAAAGACACAAACACCGCAAACCTGGTAGCTTGAGCAGCAGACGGGTTAGGCTATGTTAGCATAAAGAATATAAACAGCAAAACAGCTAGCTTAGCGCTATGTAGTAGATAAAAATGTGTCATTTTTACACTTTAATTTCTGTACAAACAGGGGAGATACAATGTAGCAATTAGTAAAATCCAGAAGCACTAACATTTTTAGAACTGGGACAGGGCTAAACTACTTCCTCTTGTTCCCACTCTTTATGCTAAAGTACCTGTCTCCTTATCAGCTTTCAAGAGGGTGTATTTTCAATAATGAGAGTATAAATATGATATTTTAAAGCATTTTCGGGATTGTTGTAATGTTGGTCATTTAGACAACAAATATGTAAGTAAAGTAAAAGCTGGATAATGAACGGACTTTGCAGAATGACCATAACTAAAGAATAACAGATGTTACCTGGTCCTTGGCCCGACTCTCCCTGTCTCGGATGTGAGACGTGACAATTCTCTCGGTTTCCTCACGCAGCCTGGGGAAGCATTCCAGCTGCAACCACACCACACAGCTTATAAATTATTCTATGGAATGAATGGGAAACAATACAATATCTAGCTGCTAATATTATTGCAGTACAAAAAAGCCAATGAGTAGAAGAGCTACCTTGTTAGAGCACTGGCGTACGGTGTTAATCAGTTCCTGGATGACCATGTCCACACACTTGACACAAGGCTCCTTGAGCTTTATAATCTGCTTCTTCACAATGGCCTCAAACGCCATGTCTGGGGTGAAAAGTCCAGTCCTGAATTCCACGAAGAATACAAGAAAAGAGATGATGAATATTAGTTGCAAAATGATATGATATGTCCTTTGATGCAATGGTGGTAGTAGTAGTAGTACATGTTTAAGTTCCACATATATCCCTGCCTTTGATTTGTGTTTTGATTCAGCGAGCTGCAACCACAGCCTTTACATGTGGCCACAACAGTAAATAGATCATTACCATCTTTTACTGATGTGAGTCACTGCAGACCTGTTTTTGTTTTTGGAAGGAATTCAGGCTCAAAATGTGGTGGTGCCTTAAATGTCAGATTCTCTTTCGCTTGGGTGGCAATTTTTTTGGTTCCAGTGGCTAACCACTGCGGAATCAATATAGAAACACACATAGTCAGGACTGAACATAATAAAAATAAGGCATGCTCCACCCGAGTTCATACATTTGGATACAAACTTTATACTTTCAAGTCTTTTCACAAACCAAATTCAAATGTTGGTCATTTTTCACCATACCAATGTGAATATCTCTGGCCACAGTCAGAAAGCTGTAAGCAGCAGCAAAGCACAGACTCAAATATTTAGAGGAACTGGGTGCTTGATGGAGAAAAACTGTCATTTTGGCAACAGTATGTGGGACTGTACGAGGGATTGTGGGAACAAAGACTAGTTTAGGCAGCATCATATTCCAGCCTGGTAGACAAACCCCTACCTGATACCGTGGATGTTCTTGATGGCATAACTGATCTCGCGGCGCATCTCCTTCTCATCACACTCCATCTGAGGGGAACAGAGAGGAAGAGAGAAAAGAACTGAAAAAATGTAATAGATGGGACAGCACGAAGGGTGCAAGAGCTCTTTGTGCTGGAAGATTAAAGAGGGAACATTCTGCAGTTTGAGTTTGGAGAAATGTTCATAATAGTAAAGTTATTTGGGGATAATTCAAAAGTAAATCACAACAGAGAAAAAAGGAGGGAATTACAGTGTGCATGAGGAATAGGGAAGAAGACGAGATAGAAAGGGAGGGGGTGGTATTAAAAAAAGATACACACCCTATTTAATCAACCATAAAAACATCGTTTTAAAGCTTTTACTTCTTCTAAATGGTCACAATTTCCTGGAAGGCTTTTAAAGGGCCTAGGCTCAGCATTTGTGCCATTTTAAAAATCCTGGTTGTGGGTGTTAAGGTGGCTGAATTAACAGGATTTTTAAGGTACTATTTGTATATAAAACAGGTCATGTGACTGCATCTTATTTAACTTCAGTATATCACCTTGACCAACTCAAAGGGGAAACGCTCATGAAAGATGCGGTTGATTTTTGCTCCGCCGGACAACTCTACTGTGTCCACCTGGTCCCCCGAACCTTCGATCCTCTTCTCGAAGTCCACAGAGAACTGCTGCACCATCCTGTACCACGAAAACGTAAAAATTAAAAACCAATCAACAATGATTTGTGATATCTGAAACACAAGATGGCACAGAGATAGGATTTCTGCGCTTTCTGCCAGCAAAATCTAATCTAGATGCCTTTGCCGTGGGAAAAGTGGGGTACTGACTGCAACAGCTGCTTGGTTTTGCGAGATGGGTCATCAGGTCGGTATCCCCGGTATTCCTCTGCCTCCTTGTCCAGAGCCAACAGCTGGGACTGCAGCTTGCTGCGGAAAGCTGGCAAAGTGTCCCGGATGTGGTTGGTCAGTTGCTTTAGAGACACAAAACCACCATATGAAACACATTAAAATCATATGATTTCATGGAAAATTACTAAATCATCTACATTTGTTGCTATAGAGAGTAACTGCTGAATATTTTACTGTAATCAAGGAGGATGGGGCCAAATACTCATTCAATAACCTGGCAGAGAAGTGTCTCCTCCAGTGAATTTATAAATTATTTGCTGAACTAGAAAGTGTGTTTTTTCCATTTCACCCAACACTGATGTGCTGTACAATGGAAGCCAAAAAAAAATAGGCCACTCTCTTATTAATTATGCAAAGTGCACTGTGGGAAAGCACTGGTAGGGAGCCTTCGATCACCTGGTTGAGCACTTTCTGCAGGCGTGGGGTGCCCATTTTCTCAGCCATGTGCCTGTATGCTGGGTGGGACAGAAAAAACTTCCTCTCAGCCTCTAAAGCTGCCTTGATGTCCTTCTTTCCATCAATATCCTTCTGACTGCGATTCACAACTCCAATGTACCCTGGGAATCAACAAAGGTGAATACAACAAAAAAGTGAGAATCCTAGTAGCAACAGCACTTGCAAGATAAAGACACAGGAATGGAGATGAAAACCTGGACAGTCACTTGATCCTGAGAATAAAAACACTCTGTAGGAGAAGAGCCAAACAGAAGCTGGCCAGCATAGATCACTATAAAACAAACACACACCTCTTCGAAGTGGAAGCAGTTTGTTCTCCAGGACATCGCGGGCATCTGTGCCCTCATCCATCAAATCCAATTTGGTGATCACTCCAATAGTCCTGAGACCTGGAAAGGACAATAAAAAGTCATAGAGTGAGGAAGGATGCGGTGCACATTTCGAGACATTAGTTTTATACTGGGTCACTAAAGTATACAGTTAGATACATAACCTTTGTTTTGGTTTTTTTTTGCAGTTTTGCAACCACCACCACAGTGGATTTAAAATCGCATGATGAAGATGAGATGGCAAGTGCAGACTTTCACATTTAATTTAAAGGGTTTAACAAAAAAAATTGCATTAACTTGTTTAGGAACTGCAGGTTTTTTTACACACAATCCCCCACAAACATAAGCATTTTTTCTACTTGAAAGAAACTCCTTTGTAGACAGTGACTGCCTGAAGTGTAGAACCCATAAATGTCACAGATTGCTGAGCGAGTCTTTCTGACTTCAGTTTTGTATTTAGGAACTGAAAAGCTGCTCTACTGGACACTGAAAAAGATCTCATTGCCTTGAGAAACTCTCGGGTTGCTTTTGCAGTTTGCCTTGTGTCATTATCCAATTGCGCTGTGAAGTGCTGTCTGATCAGTTCTGCAGCCTTTGGCTGAATCTCAGCAGAGAGCATAGCCCTGTACACTACTATGCCCATGTCATAGCACTGCCGGCACCACGTCTGACAGATAATGTGGTGTGCTTCAGAGCATGCTGTTTCTCTCCTTCTCCATACTTTTCTCTTCCCATCATTCTGGTACAAGGTGATCTTGGTTTCATCTGTCCAAAGACCTTTTTCAGAGCTCTTTTAGGTGTTTTCTGGAAAAGTCTAATGTGGCCTTCCAGTTCATGAGCGTAACCAGTGCACCTTGTTCTAAAACCTCTGTATATCCATTCATGAAGGCATCTCTTGCTCTTTCAGGCCTTTTGGTGTTGCTGTCCAGTGCAGTCCTTTTTAAGAATGCTAAAGTCGTGCTTATCTTTTTTTTTTTTCATCCCAATGAAGGCTTCCCTCACTTACACACATATTTCTTTCAGCCTCATATTAAAAATGTAAGTGAAAAGCTATAAAATACAAATTTAACATTTCTCATGTTTGTCAGCCGGCCACAAATCTGCCGTCAGTCAACTGCCCAATTACTTTGGAACCTCTGAAAATGAGGAAATGCGCATAAAAATGACTGTAATTCCTAAACAGTTTATGCAATACTTTTTTGAGGCTCGCTGATTTAATGCTTGAAGCCTGCACTTCAATTACAGATTGATTGTTTTACTTAAAATCCACTCTGAGTGTTTTGTCTTTCTGTATTTATTACAGGGCAACATTTTGCCGGCGGCACACTGAGCACATGGCACAAAGACGTATATTGCACATCTGCCTCCTATTATAATTAAGTACATATTTATTGTTTATTCTCAATTATACTAAATGTTCCCATTTGAGGCTCATGACGGTCTGGGCCCTAATCCAGCTTTGTATCCAGCTCTCAGATCCAGCTCTCTGCTTTGTTCTTCTTCTTTTCTCCTATTAAAAGCATCCTTTATCTGTTTCTGCTTACCTCCTGCACTCAGTCACCTCGCTTTTCTTGCCTGATAGGATTCATCTTTCTCACAAGGTTACTTCTTCGTAGCTATTTCACCCTCTTCTCCACCGCTCGCCTCTCCTCTCCTATCTGAAGGTCAGACTCTTGACCATTAAATTAAGTGGATTTCTTTCTCCTTCTTTGCCATTTCCTTTCATCTCGCCCAGGTTTTTCTTACCCTCACCTTTTCTGTCTAACTTTATTTCCACATAACTTAAGACATTCTTTTTCCTTTCTGTCTTTTCCTTTTCTTTCCTTGTTTATTATTTTGAGTCATGCATTCCTCATCTCCATTCTCCTCTCCTCTCAGCCCCTCATTTCGAATAAAAATGTGACACTCGATCAATCCCTACAGGGAAATCCTGTTTCCACATTCGGAGCGGTCACAGCACAAGGTCAGACACTGAGCACCCACCCTGCAGCTGACAGAGAGAGATTCAGTGTCTCATTGAGGCTGGCCCAATAACCACATTGCCACTTTCTGTTGACTTCATTTCCTTCAGGTTCTCTTTCTACATCTTTGCTACAGCCTCTTTTATTCCCAGTATCTGGTGCTTACCCCAGCATCCTTGCCTTACCCTGGGGGTCCACATCCTTTGACAGTTTCAGGGCATCGGAGTTGGCCAGGTCAGTGTTGGCTGGAGTGACCGCCAGGATCAAGCAGCTCTCTCTGGTGATGAACTGCATGATCATGTCCCTGATCTGTTGCTCGATGTCCGCAGGCTGGTCTCCGACTGGCACCTTGGTGATCCCCGGAAGGTCGATGAGAGTCAGGTTCAATACTGCACAACCAGAGGAAGGCAGTATAAGAACTGGCCATAACTGTTTGACATTTCAGCTGGTCCTACATTCACTTAGCTATGGTGACTCTCTATAGCTTCAACATGGATGTATAGCTGAAAAATATATATGCTGTGAAATTAGGTGGCTGGATTTCTGAGCCTGTTGAAATCAGCAAATTATAGCTAACAGCTAAAGAGCAAATTAGTAAATACATTGTGACAGATGCTTTTGCTAACCAGTGTTCGCAGTTAAAACTTAACATTAGCAAGTGTTTTATGGTCAAATATTAATAATAATGTTTTGTCAGTTTCAGTCAGTTTCCCTCATTATTAAATAACATTTTCAGTCAGTTTACAATATTTCTTTCAGAGATGTCTCCGTTTGTCATTTCGCTAGCCAACAGAAAAATGTATTTAGTAACAATTAGCCTTTAAATGTTTGATGCAACACAGTTGAATTCACTGATGCATAAATCTCTAACTTATAGTATAGTGTAGCAATTTTGTAGCAATACCATGCCGTATACTAGACACAATGGGAGACCAACCTTTACTGAAGACTAAATCATGCGAATAATAATGTACTGTGCTGATAATGTACAGCTCACACTATCAGTTTGACAGAAGGTCAGAGACGATGGGAAGCTGAATTAACTAGTCCATTGTTTCATATCCCTTTAATTCAGAGACTTTAGTTATAAACAGCTGCCAGTGCAAACAATCTGAGGGCAACAACAGCAGAACTGATTTGAATATGCTACACAACCATGTCAACACTGAGCCTTTAAGTGATCTGATTAGCTGCCCCCCCCCCACATCATCGTAACTCATTCATATCCACCATAACAATTTCACAAGCCAAACCATCTCCCTTGCTTCTAATGACCCAGTTTTGAAAGAGCAATATCTGCCAACTATTATAATGAAGGAACAAGAGTATGATGACTCACAGCTTATCACGTTCTAGTTTGATTCAGTAGTGTTACTGCATGCTGCTACTTGACAGTGAAAAGAGGAAAGATGAGTTATTCCTTTCGCACCGTTAGGGGAGTAAACCCGCAGGTTGATGGGGACGGGAGAGATGCCTTTGTTGGCCCCTGTGACACGGTCCGTCTCTCCCTCGATCTCCTGGCGAACCTCATCGAAGTCGGTGAACTTTTTCCCTTTGCAGTGGAGGAATTCAGCCCATTCTGAGAGGATGAAAATGGAGAGCATGTAGCAGAGGTTAGTAATGACAGTGCTGCATGTGTCTGAGTGGAAAATAATGCCAGTGCGTGAGGGAATAAAAGCTGGGGGGGGGGGGTTAGGCTGCTTTTGTGCGTTCTGCATGTGGTGGGGGGGGGGGTAGGTATGGGGGTGCGTGTGTATGTGGGTCTGTGCTTGCTAGCAT
>VOQJ01011681.1:6811-50254 GCA_015052665.1 Apistogramma diplotaenia | reverse complement strand
CCATTAGAACCATATCGGGCATAACTACTCCGACCTAGTCCTACAGCTTTGATTCAATTTTACTTGCCCAGCACGCCAGCCCCACGAGTGGTGTAAGCCAATTAGACTTACTATGCTCTTCATTAGACCACTCGGGGCAATTAGTCCACATATCCAAAGAGCCAAAGAAATCAACAAGTACCCCCCCCCCACCCTTCTCATCATAAGTGAGCAGCTTCACATCCCCTCTGTAGCCGTTCAGCAGTTCCATAAACATTCGCATTTATTATTGCATAACATTTTCAAAAACAATGCCTGCTGGATGCTTGTTTTCATGAATTAATTTTTGTGTTTTTGTGGGCAGTAATCTCTGGTCAACAAGGCTGCACGGATCCCTGTACAGATTAAGGGAGAACTGTAAATCTGGAAGGAGCTGAACACAGTAACTGGGCTCCTAAAGCCAAAGAAGCATCAAAGGAGCTTAGACTACAAGCACAACAACAGGAATGCTTTCCTTCTGCTCTCATCAGGTCTTCTCAGACTGTGGTCTGTATATTGAAATTGTGTGACATATGTATACATTAGGATCTAAAAAACTTTTGTGTAAAGGTAAATTAATAGTCTACTAAGCAAAAAGAGTGTATATTATCCCTATTATTATTCTACTCTATTATGCTAATATTTTGATATACTGAAATCAGTATAATCAGAAATCAAACTTAGAACTTCTCCATAGTCACTTTCTTTTTTTCTTTATGATAAAAGAGTTATTGTCTTCTCAGCTTCCTTGTGTGGATATTGTGAAGATTTTGATCCAATCTTCTAAAAGATGTCAAGGCTTATTTCCCTGCTTATTTGCCTGCTGGGAAACCTCAAGCATCATCACAGAAAATTGGTAAAGAGTAACACACCTGGGTCCTACTTAGGAAAGCAACTGCAATCAGCTGCCAATGACTCTACATAAGACTCTGCCTTTTACACCTATGAGAACTTGATATTTTTTTTTATCTTGAATACGAGCTGCTTCAGGAGGCTCACAAGTGCTGCACAGATGAGGGCTGCTTCAAAAGAACAAACAGGATGCTTCATATGAAGCCTCTGCTTTCCTTCAAGTGGAGGCACAAACCTGAACAGCGTGGCATATGTGAATGACAAATTTTTACTCAGATCTGTTAGGTTTCAAGCATAATAGAAAATCATCTGCACTTATATTTGATTTATTTTCTCTAAAATGATTTCAGTTGGAATAGGACCCCCCCCCCCACTTCAAACCCTGGCTCCCTCCCTACCCACATACCTCATCCGGTTGTGGTGGAAAATAAACAATCATGATTTAAGCAACTAAACGTGTTGCACAGGTATATCATAGGCCCCTAAAGATTCTCATCTACATCTGATATCCTGGCAACTACTTAGCAACAGGCATAAAATTACCTGTCATTTAAGCACCTTTAACACTATATTATACTCATTTTATAGTAGCATTTAATTTATATACACAAAACATTATTCATTTACCCTTCAGTCAGTTATGTATGATACTGTATGTTGCAATCAGGTTGCCTGGGATCCTGTTTTGATCCTTTTTGTATAAACAACACCACATGATTTTAATTTCAGAGAATTATATCTTATCTATATGCACAAAAGCTGAACTAAGCACGATATATTATAATGTTTTTGTTACATTTATGAATATACAATACTTTATAAAAGCATCATAAATTTGAATTTCAATAACAGAAACAAGTGCAACAATAATGTAGCATGGACATTTAATAAAAATATATATTTATATTATTGTCCTACTGTGTATTGGAATACTACTGATAATAATAATTTCATAAAGATAATATTAGATGGAAACTTAAGTGATTATTAATCCATGCAACTACAAAAATGTAAACTAGAAAATCAAAACAAATTCTGAAATGTCATGTGACATTTATTAATCGAATAGAAATGCACCTCACAACGAAACGATAACTTAAAACCATCAATTTCCATCAGTTTTCTTTCATAATTTCTACATATATTGTAAAAATAATATATATCCAACCTCAGTATTCTCCCATAGTGCTAACAAACATTTATTACACAATTTCTTCATCTACCAGGTGATGGCCAAAAGGATGCAACAAAAAGAGGAGCAGAAAAGTCAACTGGAAAAGACGTATTGCAAGATGGAGGGAAAATAAAGATTAGCAAGAAATGTGTGAAGAACTATAAGCAATCAAAAAGCAAAAAGCCATGAAACCAGGTGGAGAAGGATCTCTAAGACCAACCACATCGAGAGATGCAATGTAAGCATCCTCCTTCATTAAGTCTCCATTATTACCTCACTTCCTTTCTGTGCATCTTTTTTTTTACCCTATTCCCTCTTACACCTATTTTAGCCTCTTCTTTCCTCCTCTTTTCCTCCCCTCCTTTCCTCTATCACCCCATCCTCTTTCTTCACCTTAGAGAATGAAGGGTGAAGACAACAAGTGAAGGTATACCTCCTTCCAGTAGGTTGTGAGTTTTGTCTCACAATCTAAGAATACAAACATCAATACTTTGAAATTTTAATTGGATCCAAAATCATTGTACAATACATTTATGCAGAAAAAAAAGATTGCACTGTTAGGCAGCCTTTGCATCAATAATCAATGATGTAAAATATGTGTTCGCTGTAATGCACTTTGACCCAGATCCTGAAACCCATTTCCAACAGCTTCCATCTTGGAAGGGCCCTGCCCAGTAGCTTGGTCAATGCCTTGCCTCTAAACTCTAAACTAAAAATAAATGGTGGTAGAACTTAATATTCTGAGAATGAGCTTGTCTCTGTCTGGCTCTGTCTGCTGAAGAAGCTTTTAAGAATTTCTCTTTTTGCAAACTTTTGTGATTAAAAAAATGGAAGTAAAATTTGTGTCAGATGCCTCTGTTACAACATACGACTTGCTATGATCATATATTACATTTTACATGTTTGCATGTGTCCCTAAGCGCTGCTCTGTTTCCTTTCTTGTGTGTAACTGCTTATGCACAGATGAGTTGGGTGACTCAGGGTTACTACTGGGGGTCCGTGTGGACCCATGCCACCCCTCTGACACCAGGCTGCCATTGTGCGCCTGTCATGATCAATCATGTCCTCCAAAGACTGGTCTTGTCCAGGAGGGAGGAGACCAATCACACGCCTCATTACCCAGGCTTGGTTACTCCTATGCGGAGTAGTCCCAAGACACCCCAGCCTGTTGCTGTCTGGAGAGAAGTAGGAAGAGACCAAATGTATGTGAGGGGTACAGAAAAAGAGAGAAAAAGAGAAATTGTCAGCAGGGTGATGTCAGGAATGGCAGGACAATTAAACCTGAATTTTGATTTCACAGTCAATATCCAAAAGGCTTTCCAACTGACTGAGTCGACCCTAAGAATATCTCTACATGTTGCAAATAATATTTAGATAAAGTTCCACTTTCTGTGCCTCTGAGAAACCATCCTCTAGTTTTCAACCACAGCCAACAACTCTCATTGTTTTGAAATGGCTCCATCTGGCAAGGTTTCACTGACCAGGCCGGCCGAGGGTCGCTCCCCCAGCAGCTGGCTAAACTGCCCAACCGCTTTTGGGACTAACCGACACTCACTGGTGGCTTTGCTCCTCAAACACACACACACACACACACACACACACACACACACACACACACACACACACACACACACACACACACACACACACAAGGCTAACTGTCCACTGGCCTGCCAGTGTTGAGGTCAACTGGCTAGAGTTGAGGAAGGGGAGGGAGGTATGCCTGAGGGGTGGAGTGGGGTGAGATGGGTGACACCATTTAGCCCTTTAGTATATGCCACAGAGAAAGACTGCTTAATGTGTACTGCAAGGAATTTTAAATGATCTTTGGAAAAATGACAAGCGCTTTCAGGCTCTACATTTAGATTGATTGCAATCTTTCAATTGTGTGGTTAACTCAACAGCTGGCCCTTAAGAACTGAATGCAGGTTTCATTATTTGTGTATGAGGGTGCACTCAGTGCTAAAAAGGCTGCCACTGCTGCCAATCAGCCCCTCTGAATATTGATATGCTAATGACGAACAACACAGGGAACAATGCTTGACTGCTACCACTGGAAAGCAGTACAATGGTACTTCAGTCAAGCTTTGACACTTTTACCACCCAACATGTGTCCCTAGTTTCATGCTCAGACAATAAAGGCCAACAACTGTCCGTCCATTTATATGGGGGATTCTGTTACTCAGTTTCGATGCACTGTCTGGGGGTCCTGGCTGGTTACATTGTGCTTTACCCGTCTTTGTTCAGGGTGGGAAATATAAGCATTGTAGAGCAATGATAAGTCACCCCAGAGGCAGACATAATGCCTGGAAGGTCAGAGTTCAAATCTTTCAAGCAGAGCTGAAGCTTGACCTTGCGTGTCCTTACAGATGTTGACCTGCTTCAGGCCTCTATCTGGTTTGTAGGTGGCATACTTTTGTAATAAAATAAAGAGAGAAAATAAGGAGTATTAAAGAGCTTTAAAGAATTATCTGAGCTTTACATGGGACAAGTTGTATAGATCTAATCAGCCTTGGCAGCACTGATTGGATATTTTATAGCATACACAGCGGCATGTTTTGATCAAAAGAAGCATTCTTGCTGTTAAGATTGTTGTCTATAATCTAAGTTTCTTGTAGGCAGATTATTTTTTTCTACTAGAATCAGAAGAAGGAAAATTAACTTGGACTGTTGACCTTATTGTCTCTGAATGCAGAATTTGATATATTTTTACAAAAGAATTGCTCACAAATGCAGACAGTCAGTGCACTCATCCTGACACCAGTATTTCAAAAGGCCATAAAATATAGTGCTCAGGAGACCTATTTTGTATGTTCTTACTTGCCATAGAATGAAATGCTGAAACTATTGATCATAAGCCACTATATGACACAATTGTGGAAGGCAGTTGTATTACATGATGTAATTTGGTGCCACTGATGCTAAATAAGCTTTAGTTTGCACCACACAGTTAAAAAAGATAAATATAAACATACCCTAATGTCTAATACTGATCTAATATTCACGTGATGCAACTTTTCACTAAACACTGCTCTTCTCTCCTCTTTCATTAACCCATCTCTTTATGTAGCTGGCTATATATTCTGGCTAGTTGGGATTCAGTATCTTGTCCAAGTGCAGGAGGAGCTGGGGATCGAACCAGCCAACTTTTAGCTTAGTAGACAACCTGCTACAAGTCCTGAGCCACAGCATTCTAAAGGTGAATAGAGTACTTTGTATCCACTTATTGGATCTCCTCACTCTGTCGCTGACTTATCCTTTTATATCGCAATAACTACATGGAAAGTAGAGAGAGAAACAGTGATTAGTGGCTGTACAAGGCAACAACAACCTCAGATAAGGGTTCTAATCACTCTACTGCAACATTAATGCCCTTATTGTTAGTAGTTTATTTGCTGATTAATCATATTCCATTTCAAAGCATATCAGACAGCCATCCTGCCATTAGTGTTGCTGCGGTCAGCTATTTTAAAGCTAGCATTTATCATTATGTCTCTGTTCTATTAGTTGCTCTCATTACTGAGCTTGTAGGGTACAGTATATGAGAAGCAATTAAATGGCCTGTTCAAATGATGCAAAGATATGCAGTTCTTTTCTCAATCACTGTTTGTTTCTTCATATGAGAAAATATTTGGGCATGAGTAACCTCTGACTAACCAGCTTATGGTTGAAGATGGGTGTTTGTATACCTCTTATCAGTGGAGGACATAATGTGTTTTTCTTTTTGTTGTCTTTCTTTTCCACTGAAGGGAGGGGGTGGGGTGGGAGCTTGTGGTCTAAACATTATGGATGAGGGCTCCGGCACACGCCTGCATGATGTTCGGTAATCCTACAGTCTCAGACTCATGACCCACTTTCTTGGAGGAACATGATGGAGCAGCAGCCTCCTCTTACCCAGGAGGAGCCTCCAGACGTGGGGTGGAGGGGTAGAGCAGCCCCCCTACTCTATCAAGACAAAGGAAAAGACAGACTCCTGTAAAGTCTCACAAAAGCCAAATAAGAGGTTCAGGAACACTAATACCTAAACCTGATGCTCTTATCAGTTCCATCTAATAAATAATTCAGAGGATGTGCCACTTTGTCCTCAATGAAAAAAAATCTGTTAGTTGGCGACTTTATGCAATCTTGGTTGCATCTACTATTACGCTTAAGTTTTTTTTGTGGATATCATGGTATTTCAGCATACCTTTGACTCTTAAAAATGTGATTTTATGCAGATGATGTTCTATTTTACTTGAAGATTTTACATTTAAGTCAGTCAATGGAACAAAGTGGCAAGTACAGCCAATATGTGAGCTTGGCCTTCATGTCAGATGGTTCTTCTTGAGAAGATTCTTAATACTTTATACTGTTTTGCCAATTCAGTGTAGTTCTTTTGTTTCCTAAATCGGAAAATGGGGGAGACTTTTGAGCAAGGTTCTCAACCATTTCCTAATTAAACTACTGAATTAAGCAGAGATCATCCACTAATACAAAGGAAATGAAAAGAACAGCTTCTACACTATTGTGTCTCATCCCTTGAAAACATGCTGACCGACATCATGGCACGCGCCGTAGGCAAATAGGTCAACAAATGCTGCATTATGCATTAGATCATATCACCACCATACTTCTTATTCTTTTTATGAACCATCGCCACCCACCCTTGCTCTTGCTTTTTTGTTGCTGAAAACACGCAGCTCTTACTTCTCTCTTTATCTTAATCCCTGGCAGACTTTAAGTGTCTGGCATCAGGGCAAAATCCCAAACTGGAGAGAAGCGTGTTTGGAGACCTAATCCCCTTACCCATAGACTCGAGTTGCCCTCAATTCACCTCTTCCAAAGTAGGCCAAGAACAAGGAGTCACAACAGAGAGACAAGCGGCTTCATGAGGCTCAGCATTATCATGCGTCCAGACAGACAGACATGAGTGACACATACGTGGCGTATGCACAGACGGATACACGGATGTATGAGCTGATATACATTACTATATGGACACACATGTGACAAGCTGACATACAGACACACCCAGATGCTAACCTGAAAATGATCACTCCGAACACAGAGACGCACACACAAATAATATGTTCCATTATTTGTTTTTGCCATAGCCTTCTTTAATGTTCGTCAACAGTCAGATTTCAGTGTTTCAATCATCCAAATTGAACCAGCTACATATTCTCTGTTTCAACTGATTAGATGATGACTTTCTGTGTACAGCTTACTGGGAGATAACGCCTTGTTTTCAATATGGCATTAGGGGCAGAGTATAAACTGTATAAACAAATCAATAGTGTTCCACATCATATTCGTATGTACTTAGTATGTAATACAAAAAAAATTAAATGGTGAAGAGCACAAAATATGCAAACTCTGAATGACTTTATGGATGCAAGAGGTGGAGGAGCACAATAGATGTAAATCCAGACCCGTTAGCCTTTGAGAGTACTGATGCGATTGTTCTTGATATAAATATGTGCAATGGCATCCAATAAGTGATGAAGCATACACAAAAACACCTCAAAGTCTCTTCAACAGAAGCACATCGACTTGATGAGCAGGAGAGGTGAATTCTTTAACTTTTATTAAAACTTGCACACGGGGCTTTTTGCTATTTTATTCCACTTGGGGCCAGTGCAACTATGATTTGGAAATGTGATTCTGATGTAAGTAATAGCAATAAAATCAGCATTTTATGTCCTGTGAAATGTACATTTTTGTTCATATAAAGCAAATCTATTGAAGTTCATCTTTGAACTATCACCATCCTTGAGCCCATGACTGCAAACAAATTTGATTCTAAAAATTCCTTTTCAGGCCCGGGAGACCTGGACGACCATTTATGAAGACTTGTGTATGGACATAATTATTGTTTTAACATTTCAGGACTACAATTTTCTTTTTGTCCACTTAATGGGCTTTGAAATTACTACCTTAATAACTGAATTAATTCAGATCAGAGAGAAATGAACAATGCTGCCACCCCTTGGCTCATTGGAGTAAATTTACTCACATATGTTTAATTAATCTAAGCAGTAGTAAAGGTTGTATGTCCATGCTGTACTGCATATGAGTTGACCATATGCACCCACATAAAGTAAATCGAATGAGTAAATTTTGAGCCATGTAAACAGCTGTTGCTACAGTTCATGCATGATCCATAAATGTTATTAAGATAAAGTTGATAGCCAACAGATTTTGTAGGAATCATGCCACATATGTGATACAGAGACATACCTGAATAACATTATATGAAATCTGAGGCAACAAACTATTTTTCAACATCAAGACTGGTGGAGACTAAAGCATTGTCTTGGGGATTGCAACAAGAGAAAGGGCATTCAAAGCCTAAGAGACATCAGCTCAATTTGGATTCTTATTTAAAGGCTTATCCATCGCTTTTCCCATTCCTCATATCCTTGCCCCTCCTCCTACACTTCATCTTCTCTCCAAGTTCCCAGGCTGATTTCAAGAGAAGATTATGTCAGATTTTACCATTATGCAAATTGTTTTCTCCTTCTCATCCTTCGCTTCATACTTAGTTTAATTGAGATATTGCTTCATCATTAGAAGTGAACTCAAAAGGAAATTTAGCAAACACTGTCTTAGATGTAAGTAAGAAAGTAACATGGCTGCTCTGTGTACTAAATGAATGTACTGTATTTCCTGCACTGTGTGGCAGCGCTGGCGTCACTGCTTTGAGTGGTTGTGTGAATTGTTAAAAGAGAAAATGTGTAAATGGCATAAATAGAGAAGCTAAGGTTGAACAAAACTTGTTAAAACCATTTAATATTAATACAAAAACCTTCAGTCGACAGACCCAGATGTACGGTTTCACCACACCACTATTTGTGCTGAATTTGCTGAGGGTAACCTCACCAACCTACCACCCTGCCACTTGCACCTGAGCACAAACTGGTACGACTCACTGGGAGGCCACTGACACTCATTCTGGTTCTCTCACATTTATTCAACTCAGGATCCTCTCTTTTCCAGCTTGTTTCATTCCGCTTAACCAGGATCACCACACAGACCATGTGCAGTGCAGCACAAAAGACCTGCAAACCTGGAAATTTCCCCCATTTCTTTCCATCAGGGTAGCTGAGATGACCGGCAGAAAACCTGTTCAGCAACTCCTTGGTGGTAGGATTTTTTTTCCTTGTTTAATCAAAGCTATACTAGTGTTAGCATTGACATGCTCCCTGCTTATTTCTGTGACAAGACTGCTCCCATGTCTCTTATACTGAGAGTAAATGTTTCCTACGCTTTGCCATAAGTTTTGCTTCCTGTGTCTTGTCTTCTGTGATTCAGTTCACCTGTGTCTTGTTCACCCAGCTGTCTCCACTTTCCCTAATCACCCAGTCTCTATAAAGGTTTTAATATTCCATATAGAACTAATGCAAGCCCATTCTGAATCATGTGTTTATACATTAACACGTTATTGTTATATAGTACTGTGTAAAAGTCTTGAGACACCCTTCATTTCTTTATACTGTAGTTTGCTTTCAAGGACCAATACTTTACTCCAGTTTCATCCCTCAGTCCAAAAACATGCCACTAGTGGGGTGATTCTAAATTGCCCATAAGGGTGAATGTAGATGTGAATGGTTGTTTGTCTTTCTGTGTTAGCAACGGGCTGGCGACCTGTCCAGAGTGTACCCTTCCTTGGACAAGTGGCAAAAACGGATGGATGGATGGAGCCTGACTTTCATGTCATTTTTTAAGTGGTCTTGAGCAATAGTTCTCCGGGCTTTCTAAAGGACTTTCAAATTTTTTCTTTGGACATTGGATACTCTTTTGTTAATTTTCAGTCCAGTTTTGTATCTGACCATTTTTAGAGGAAAAAATTTTGGTAAGTTATTTAGTGCTAATCTATAATTTATTCAAGCATAAAAAGGCACCTAATTCAGGGGATAAACCACACACATAAAATACAAAGAATCAATTTTAAATTGTATCTTTAGCCACTTTGTTACTAGCTGCCTGTTGCAAAAACACATAATTCTTTTCATATTTCTTTTGTTGAATCTATGAAAAATGCCAAAAAAATAAATAAAAATAACACAGTCCCAACCTGCCAATGCATTAAAGGGATACCTGGACGTGGATCTGTATTGATAGTAATATCCAGATGGAGTAAGGAAAATGTCAAACTGATCCTACATCCTTGGAAAAATTGTATAGATATATCTATACACGTGGTTTGTTTTTGTCAAATTTGTTGCCTTATTAAAGAGAAACAAATTTAAGTTGCTCCCTTAAAATCTGAAATCAGCTTACATCCATCTCACTGTGATTTTGTTGCTCCTTTTTCTCTGTAATGAGCTGTTGCTCGCGTGGCCTATGGATGAGAGCTGAACTGAGGATTAAAGCAAAAAACACCAAAATGTAAAACAAGTGAGAACAGAAGAAAACATGTTTTTTGAGTGGCGAGAAAATGGAAATTAAAATAGCTGCCTTGTGGACCGTATTATTCTGAAGGTTCAAATAGCAGTTCATTAAAATAAGTGGTTTTCATGGCCATAATATCAAACAAAAACAAATGAAGCATAAACACACTCAGAAGATTAGTGGATTTTATTTTGTTCTCTAGAATCATTTTCTCAAACCAAAAAATCTGAATAATAATAGAATTGAGATGACTTTTGGGGCAAAATATATGAATTTATTTGTTCAAAATTATGCTGTAAACTATATGATGATACCATATCACTATAATCTTGATCATGAAAATACCCTATTTAAGGAATGACTGGATATACTGATATACCTTAATGGGCTTCACCAGCTTTCTTTTTGTGATGGATGAAGATGGCTGAATAGGCATGGATGTGTACACTCTGTACGTTCCTATTAGTTTCACATACAGCTTACTGCACACCGCAGTGTTCCTGTTGGTATGTTAATATAATAGAGGTGGAGCTTCTAGGCGTGCTGAAAAACCATTTGTTTAAATGCACAGCAACCGCAGTCACAGGACTGTAAACACCACAGCACGACAGCTGTAGGGCTGCGTTCAAAGCAAATCGAAGAAAATCCCTCGATAGGACAGCTGGGTGAATAGTGTAGTATTATCTTTCATAGTTTGTACATTACAAAGCAAGTTGTTTGCACACACCAAAACCTAAGCACCTACAAAATTACTTTGATATTGAAAAAAGAATATCACAGACTGTGTATTTCTTTCATAGAGTAACTGTCTTACTATGCTGAAATATCTTCAGTCATGCCACTCTGTTTTTTTAAAATGCATGCATTCCTGTTTGACTGTGATGGGTAAATAAACCCAGCTTTAGTCCTTCTTGTCTTTCACCAGTACAATGCTGCCCTCCTATGGTAAGGCTTAGCTTACTGCAGGAAATTTGTATTGAGAAATTTGTTTCATAAATGCAAAATAAAACAAGTATTTCCAACTCTTTGAAGGTTTTGATAATTAGATTATATGCGGATTAATGAGGGTTTGTGTTTATTTGGTATATTTGTAAAACACATCACAAAAAATAACAAGTGAACATTAGATATGTTACCTCATGTTATTTTACCCAAAGCAAACAAACCTATAACCATCAGCACTTCTAAAGACGTCTGGGCACTTCGGCAAAATGACAAATCAACCAGATATTTGAAGATTACGCCACTACAATCTCACCTAGAGAAATGTTAAAAGTGAATTTGGTGATCCTGAAACAGTATTTCCAAATTTTAATTACAGTTTGGGATATTATCCACCACCCCTGCAGCTGATGATTTGCCCCAATTCCACCCCACCAACAATGAATTTCTCTGACACTTGATCAGTACTTTATGTGGGATCGATCTGCCTTGACTTGCCGTGCAGAGTAACCAATCAAATGTTTGGGTCCGTTGATGAGCTGCAGTAAGAGTTTAAAATGTTTCATAATGCACTGCAGCACAGGAACCATGAAATATTTAAACAGTGAAATAATGAAATATATTTTACATCAAATAAATTAATAACTTATTGAATAAATTATACATCTAGCTAATTAATTATGTATTATTATATACAGATTTAGTTATTCAATTTTGGTACTTTTGGCGCTCTCTAGGTCCATACTTAAACAGCATAAATGCAGGAGCAGCCTACATCGTGAGCCCGTTGACACTGCCCTCTGCTGGCAGTACACAACTACAACATGTAGACGCTGATCTGCAAATGTCTGGGTAGCAGTAGGAACGCCCATGTTTACGCGTCATCCGTGACACAGCAATGAACCATGCACGCATGTCTTCTTTCACGGGACTTTCAAACGGGCTTGAAGAAAGTATAACAGGGATGACCACTCAGCCGCGGTGTTTGCACACGTGTCTTTGTCTGTGTTAGTTCTGTTGACCCGTCCAGGGTGTGCCCACCTTTTTCCCGGAAAGGCTCCAGTCTTATTAATATAATTATATTGATTTAGATTTTTTTGAATAACTGCCTTAAAGGAATAAAGGGAATACTTCACTTGTTGCTCTCCTCGCTAACAATCTATGTACCAAACAAGGATTTGGTACATTTAATTCTTTTTTTCAGTGTGGACTACATTTTAGTTTTATTATCATTCATTATTTTAATGTGAAACCAACACTTTGCCCTTGCTCGCGGCCACACCAAGAGCGGCTGGGTGTGACGTCACCTTAGGGGCGGGGCCTCGCCTTTTTTTCTGGTTATTTGTACAATAACTCACTTCCTCGGCAGCTGCCATTACTGTGGTGAATGAGGAAAGAAGAGTGGGAGAAACAGGGACAGTGGGCAAGAACGAGAGGCAGGGTGGTCTCAAGAAACAAGAAAGCTGCCTCTGGAGTATATAGTGAAGGGCCCTCGTAGCGGGAGCAAACAAGCTAGGTTATGGCTCAGTCGGCTACTAACGGTGTGGACCAGGATCTGGCCAGCAAGAGGCTGCACTCAAGGTAGGGAAGCCTCGGGAGTACATCAGCAAACGGGGGGTCAGCCCTGGCTGTAGCACGTTGAATACCGGAAAAATAGAAAAGTAAGACGATTGAGAGAGGGTGAAATAACTAAGGCTGCCAGCTCACAGCTTTGCTTACTAAGGAGGAGCTGGGCAGGGGGAGCTTGACCAGCCAGCTTTCACAGATTTAAAGAGCTCAAGACCCAGCCACAGCTGCAGCCAGAGCCCAGTTCCAAGCCTCATTCCTGGCTCGGGTCATTGAGCGGCTGTGGCTGGAATGTACAGACTGAGAGGAGCCTCATAAGCTACAGACTCAGTATTAACAAGGGGAGTCTGGCTCAAGGCTGGACAAACTGACAGTGCGCATGGTTTAAAACGTGCCATGTGGGTGCAGAACTTCACCTTGAAGGGTGATGACTTAAACGCAAATTCACATAGAACGGCTTTCAAAGCGTTGATAGTTCTACCCACGTATTTACATACGATACAACAATATGTATCATTGCACAATTTGCTTCTCCAATATCACTGATAAATCACCACAACATTTGACTTTGTCCTCCAGGACCAGACCGTGAGAGTATTTACTTGGTTTTGCATTATGAAGTATTCTATAATAGTATTGAACTTTTGTTAATTTTGACAAAACTTAAGCAGCTGTTACAAATAGCGCCAAATATTTTGATGTATATGATTAGAGTTGAGACCATTATTCATATCCATATCTCAAAAGATCAGCGTGGCTGTGAGAAAGATGATGTCTCATCATCCAGTCAGCTAGCTGATGATGTGATTCAGCACCACTTATCATATTATTTTGGCATTTACTGGTTGTAAAGTACGACATTTTTCTCATTGGCTCATTTTAAGTCATGCATTAAGCAAAACTTTCCCAAAATCTGTGAAAATTATGCATGACAATCACTTCCCAGGCCTGCAGACTGCTTCTCCAAACATTTGTGAAGGAATGGGTCACTCTCAGGAGCTCAGTGAATGGTAGCGTGATAGGATGCCACCTGTTGAAAGTTATATTATAACAAAGTGGAAGCAATTGTGAACAACAGCAACTCGTAGGGCACATAAAATCACAGAGCGATGGTGAAGCTCATAGTGCGCCAAATGGATTTCCATGGCCGAGGAGCTGCATTGAAGCCTTACATTACCAAGTGCACTGCAGCGCGTCAGATAAATATTTGACAGTATAGTGTATATCCCTGGGATTGTGCATAGATATTAGAAAAAATGCTGCAATAAATGAATTCTTGCTAACAAAGAACTTTGCTGAGTGGACTGGCACGTTGATATATAAAGTTAAATCATGCTCATATTCTGTTCGTTCCTTGTCTTTGGGGAACATGTATATAATTTAGGATACTTAAAGAAAACTTGAATTTTAGTGTTTAAAGTAAAATCCCATTGTTTGTTTTTGCTCATTTTCCTGCTCCTAATGCCCTAAGCTGCTGTGAATGTCAGCAAGCGTCTAACAGTAAAAGTGACATTCATGAACCCTGCAAGGTTATCATATGCCCTGCCAACATAAACACACACACACACACGCACACACACGAGTGCTCTTAATGCTGATAGTTCTCCCTCTATTTCACAAACAGATAAGGTCAACGCATGACCTTTGTACAATGAAGGTTCAAGTGTGTGTTGTCTTGAGCTCAAAGCGGATTTTATTTTAAGGATTTGTTTGTCAACCGACATGTCCTGTAAAGTCCTTTTTTTTGTTTTCTTCCCAAAATGAGAACTTGTCAGGCTTCAGTGAGCAACTCTAGAAGAAGTATTTCAAAGCCTATTTGCCCACTTGCATTGCACAAGATAACTGATTTTGTTGAGTGAAATGGTAATGCAGGGACTGAAACCATAGTTGTTGCTGAGCAAAATGATTTATATCTTTTTGCCGACAAAAACAAAAACCTTTATCATCATTCAGTTACACAATTTGTCACAAAACATGATCACTAGAAGTCATCAAAGGATAGCTTTGTGAAAGGGTAATTACCAGACCCGAGAAATTGTTATATCACGATTTGGAGTGGAAAAATATCATTTTCAGTACCAAAATATTTTCTATCGAACTGTCAAAATTTGAAACTATTTGCTACAATTTTGTCACCCTTAGAATAAAATTGAATGCTTCCCCCCATAAACTTAATTTAATATTATTTTCCCCCAAGTGATAAAATTCAGCTAATACTCACATTGCAAAACAGATTTTTAGACTGTCATAAATGGACATTTGTATTTAGCAGTTAATAAAAATTTCAGACAGCTGTGACTGTGCTCAGGATTCAGGACCTGTTGCTGTGTAACAAGTGATTTGACTGTGAAATTGTGACTTCATGTCCGGTGACCTGTCTGAGTTGTAGAAAAGAAAGTTAGATAATTTGATTTACTCTGCAGTCTTGGATTTATCCTCATTTTCAATAATAATTGTGATTATGAATAAAAAAAAGTTTACTGCAATTCTACTGTGTGTACAGTGCTGTGAAAGGTTATTCGCTCCCTGTAAATATGCATTTTGTCTGACTTATTGTTGTAGCTTATATAAATAGAAAGCCATTATGTAGTGTACACCCTTGTACAAGAGTGCATTATGGGCTTTCTCTAATTTGTTTACCATGGAATCTTTTTGTATCCATTCTAGGATGTGGTTACAAAAAGGTATTTATAGAAATGTTACAGATAATCAGATTATCAATCTCTTACAGGATGCTTAAGAAGCATTTTTGATTTAATGAGTGTTGTTAATATTGGGAGCATATCCCCGTAGGTGATGGGCCTTGTTTGGGAGGCTGAGTTCATTTTCACTTGCCAGACCTGTTGAATCTCATGCCACAATTTAAAGCAACAGCTGAGAAACAAAGCCATTAACATCTATCAATCTTGAAAGTGTTACATACCCATTTCTACCCCATTTTGGACTCCAGTGAGAGCCATTACCTACTTGGCCCTGTGTGAAAACCTGTGTGAACCTACCCAGGAGGGACCTACTGTACCTACAAAAATTGCTCCAAGAGCACAGCGACTCATCCAGGAGGTCACAAAAGAACCCAGAACAACATCTAAAGAACTACAGGCCTAACTTGAGTTCCAAGGCAAAAATCAAATGCTAACCTGATGCTCACATTTACAGAAAAACATCAAAACACCTTGATGATCGCCTAGACCTTTGGCATAGTATTCTGTGGACTGACAAGACAAAAGTTGAACTTTTTGGAAGGTCTGTGTCCTTTTACATCTGGCATAAAAATAACAGCATTTCTTAAAAACAACATAACAGCAGTCAAACATGGTGGTGGTAGTGTGATGGTCTGGGTCTGCTTTGCTGCCTCAGAACATGGACGACTCTACCAAAAAAACCCGAAGAGAAATATTCAGCTATCAGTTTATGCCGTCAAGCTCGATCGTATTATGCTGCAGGACAATGATCTGAAACACACCAGCAAGTCCACCTCTGAATGGGTCACAAATACCAAAATGAAGGTTTTTGTAAAGATTATGACGCTTTGGCACGACCTTAAACAGGCTGTTTGTTCTCAACAATCCTTCTGTGTGGCTAAATCAAATCAATTCTTCAAAAAAAGAGTGGCCAAAAGTCCTCCCCAGTAATGTGGAAAAACTCATTGCCAGCTATTGCAAACACCTGATTGCCGTTGTGGCTGCCAAAGGTGGCACCAGTTAATAGGTTTAAGGGGCAATCACTTTTTCACACAGGGCCAGGTAGGTTTTTTCCCCCCTTAATAAATTAAATCATATTGCAAAAAACGCCTTTTGTATTTACTTGGGTTGTCTTAAAATTTGTTTATATAGTTATAGGAAATAATTAGGTTTTTGCGTATATGTGACACTTAAAAAAAAAAAAAAAATCCTTTTTCACAGCACTGAAGCATCCAAAGGTTGGTATTGTAGTTGGAAACCTCATACAGACCTCAATGAACCACAGGGAAATGGGGAAGGGGAGGACACTATAATTCATTGTAGAATTTGAAATTATTGAAGATAGGGTTAATCTTAAATTGATTATCATCATTATTATTGCTCTGTTTTGATGGCCGCTTTCAACACTTGGTTCTTTTCATATGGCATGTAGTGTGTGTGTGGCACTGTTCGCTATGGCTAGAGAAAACAGAATCATGGAGAGTAAAAGTGCAGCTTTACAAGAGAATTAGACAGAAGAGAGGAGGAGAGCGCTCTGCTTTAACTGAATGTGACATGCACTGAGGAAGGAAAGCATTCCTAGAGTTTCTCTTTGGTTTCCCTGACAACTAGCCATGGCACTCTGTAATTATGGCTGGATTACTGAGTGCATGGATTCTTAGTTAAACCAAGATTTGTGGTGATAGGAGTATAGACCCTCAAACATGAAATAAGGAGCAATTAATTAAATTTAAATCAGGTAAAGCAAAAATCAGATTTTAATGATGAAATTAAAAAAAAAAAACAAGAACAAAGAATAAGCCTCGCTTACATCACTGGTTTGTAATTGGTTGAAATGTAATATTCAAGTTGCCATTAAATACTACTATGGGTATGGGTGTGGCATTGCTTTGTTCTTGGTCTCTGACCTCTGTATTGTATTGGGAGAGCAGCAGCAAGACCCAGCACAGTATCCTGTGGCATCAAAGACAACAGATATGACACTGATGAAATCATATGCAGCTTGGATGTGAGCACACTGTGGATGTACAGAAGTGTATCAGCTGAGATATCATCTGATGTGGGCAGATGCAGAGATCCGATGATCTGCTGTAATTGCGGCTGAGCAATTACCTGAAGGAACACTGTGCTCAATTTGGCCACTGAGACTGAGTTTTTTTTTGTGTTCATCAAACAGTGACATCTAAGACTATAAGTCGCTCTGGAATATAGGTCGCACCAGCCAAAAAATGCATGTCTGACTTTTTTGGGACAATTTATTTAATAAAATCTGAGACCAAGAACAGACATTTCATCTTGAAAGGTAACTTAAAATAATACTGGATTAGAGAACAACAGGGCGAATAGTCGAATGTAACACTTAGACGCATAGACAACGAACTGAGTACATGCCTGGTATGTTCACATAAGTTATTCAGATAACTATAGCATAAAGAACATGCTAACAAGTTTACCAAAACATCAAGCTCACTCATCCTCTGTCACTTATAAACGACTCTGCCAACTCCGGAGGTAGACGAAGCGACGCTTCCTGTTCTGCGTCGCTTTCGTTAGACTGGTCGTCAGTTGTCGTTCCAATTATTCCGACCTTTCTGAATCCCGACAGGATGGTTTCGGTTGTCAGTGTGAAAATAATGAACACGTGAAATTATATAATGTGTTGAGCTGGGTATAAGGTCTGCAGTGAAAGTGCACCTGCAGTGTGCATTTATTGTAGACTTGTAAATGAAGCTTAGCGGTGCTGTGCTTAAGTTAAGTAGCTACATTGGAGCTTGTGCGTATTGTGCCAGTCTTTGTAGACCTATGTTTCACAGGGGCTTCTTCTATGAGTCATAGTCCGTTTACGTGTTGAAGATCTGTCACTTTGACCATTGCATAAACTTACTAAACCTTTAGATATCCCGCTTTATGCCTCAATTTTGTCCTCTGAACCTTTTTAATTAATGTAATTTGCAGTATAACCTTTCTATAGTAATAGAACATGAGTTCACATTGCTATACATTATAATTAATTATTTGCCAAATGTTTATTATTCATATTATACCGTTTCCCATTCAACCATAAACTTAGCTTAGTTATGCATACACTCAAACCTCACTTCTACCTCCCTTACATACTCCCTGAACCCTGTCCACTGTGCTACATGTACTCCTTGATGCCATGGCAACAGCGCTGGGAGTTTGTCTCTCTCAGACCACAAGCAGGCTATTATGAGATGAGTGTCTCCCAAACAGAACAATTAGAGGGGTAATAAGAGGAGAGAATGGCCGACTGTTCTGCACAAATTCTTCTGACTCCAACCACAAAGATGGCAAGAATGAATGTCACTTTGTGAAAATCCTGTCATGGAATTTTGGTCTTTGTTTGCTTCAACTTTATTTTTTTTCCCCCTATTCATTCTTTTTGTCTGTGAGTCATCCCTCAAGCTGCCTCCTTGAAGTTTAGTTTGCAGACTTTGATTAAAGTGAGCGAGGATGTGTTGACATTCAGCTTTACAACTGCAGAGCTTAGATCTAGCTGAAGTTTTTAAAGATGTTGTGAGGAATTCTTCAGGCTACACCCTTTTCCACTGCCACAGCTTTACAATTCAGAGTTTTATTGTTCAGCTGTGGTTCACAGGCAGAGGCCTTATCACCATCGCTGACTTGACTTGTTATATTTTTGTCTTTCTACTCATATTCTGGCCTTCTCTGTAGCAACACTTCCGTAGTTCCAGATGCAAATTTAATCCTCATACTCACAGTAGCACTGACATTTGCACCCTGTGTTGATTGGGTAGATAATTTTTTTCCCCTCTACTGCCTCTTTCCTGAGCCTCATTCACAAACAGTGTCTATGCACAAGTTATTGTAGGGCCATTACCTTTTAAAATAGAAATTGCCTTGAGTCGACTGTTGAATTAGATTGAATTTGTTGGTGCTCAGTGAATAAATTTAGTGTAACAAATTCAGACCAGAACATCCTCGGACCATGCATACAAATAAAAGATGAAGACCTATTAAGCAAAAACAATGCTCAGAATTATGTTTGAATGCATAACGGTAAGACTTTAAATTGCTTTAGCTTGAGTTAAATTTGTTTTCATTATATAAAAGGAGCTGCGAAAGAATGCAGATTGCAGGTAGTGGAGCGCGAGCCTGTTGGCTTAGATTCTGATTCAGTAACATGTGCATGGTGGTAAGAACATGTGCACATTCCACAAATCCAATAGTTATTTTGCTTGTGCATTTGTTGTTTTGTTTAGGGAAAGTACATTTCTGTGGACATCCTGGCAAAACATGCTGACTGTTCTTGACCAAACAGTCGTCCTTGCCTTGGATTCTTTATATTTTCACCGACCTTGTACTTTTCATCCCTCTGGCTATGGTCATTAGTCTCTGCTCCACCTTCCTTTGCACTGAAAGGTAGCCTTGGCTTAATCTACAGCTGCCCTGTTTTTAAGCAAATTGTTTAGCTCTGGTTAGTGGTAATATAATTTTAGGGCTGAAGAATTACAGAGCTAGCATGTTTGACCCACTGCTGCAGAAGTAGCTGTTGCTGTTCTGAGTAGATCAAGAATATATATGTACATTTTCAAGAACTGTTATCTACGGTGGCAATTAGATAATCCACATTGCCGGACAGCATGTGTTGCTCCAACAACAGCAAAATTTGTTAATGTTGAGCTAAAGGCATAGAGCTTTTGTATTTTTAGACCATTGATAACCATGTTACAATTCAGTGTTCCATGTTTCAAGGCTCTTTAATAGTTGTATTTGTCTTTGGTTTTGCGTGGAATTGTTTTCTTCCAGTTCACATTTTTTCAGACAAGTTTGCATCCAGTTGCAGATAGAATTGCGTATTGAAAGCAAGAGCTTTGGGAAAGTAATCAGTGGTGTGATTTTCCTGCATGAAGTGTGTTTTATGGCGTTGATTGAAAATGCGTCTAAAGATTTTCAAAGATTAAAAACAGAAAAGCAACATGTTTCCTTTTTAGTGAAAATACATGTACTTAATTGCCCCCTTATGTCTTATTTACTCACAGTGTTATATCTCCTGGCTTGGCGACTTAATAATGTTTATGCTAGTGTCAGCAGGTAGTTGGATTTATTTTTGGCCACTCACTGTGCTGTATTGTCTCTACTGAGGAGGTGCAGGACATAGGATTAGCAATCCCTGTCTCTGTCATCCTTTCCCTCTGTCTCTCGTAGGGGCAATGATGAGGCTTAGAAGTAAGGTACTCACTTTGTAATCACTGACTGTTCCTCTGCTCTTGCCCAGAATGGTCCTTCATCATACCCCTCCTTCGTGCTTTTAAAACCAGCTTTGTAAGGTAGAAAAATGGATCTCGTGGTCAGAGCTGTAGACGGGTTGAAGAGGATTGGAGACGAGGACATTTGTCTGTTGGGAATAATAGGAGCTAAATTACATAACTGGATTAATAAAACATGGCTGTAAACTTTTAAGGGTATAGAAATTCTATTGTGTTGGGACTCGAGCTACTTGTGGAATTTTCAAAAATTTCCTTTTGGACGGTTTCGTCAACAATCTTGAGGACTCGACATGCAGATGTTGTTTTTGGCGGGCCTTGGACTGTGGTTAGAACTGTAATGTTGCTGTATGGACTTTATAAGGTCACAGTTTGTTAAAGTGTGAAAGGGATAAACTATTAACAGTTGCATTATTAGTGCAGTGCTTAAACGAACTCTGTGTAAAGAGTTTTTTTTGATAAAGCTAGTCTTATTTAATAATAACCTCATGGCTTCTGAGCCTTGCCCTCTGACTGGAGCAGAAAGAGCTGTGTGTAGACTGGTCCACTGTGGACCCCGACCTCATGCTATGCTAAGGCCTCTACATCTGGAGCTTCAGTTATATGTGGACAAAACACGGACCAAGCAAAAACACAGGTACTACCAAAAAAACCCTCAAAAGGAACAAGGTTGGCAATCAGGTTTTGAAAAACCAAATGACTTTGGTGAACATTGCTGATTGCAGGCCAATGTTATGAAATGTGACCAGAAGTGTAGTTATTATGTTATTTGCTATTAATTACCACAACTGTGGTCAAGGTCATCCTCTTGAGCTCAAAAAGGCAGATACATTTGCATCTTCCATTTTACGAGAAATAAGCTGCAATGCAGAAAACTCATGTTACATCTATTTACCTTTTTGAGGAGACTTTTGTAAAACAGATTAGATGTAAGGATAATCCTTGCTTAACTCTACATTCTAGTACTTTATCTGGAATTTAGCACTACTACCAAACTGTCTGGTCTTTTGTTTATCCTGGATTATATACTGTACTGAATTTAGACTGTATACTTCTGGATACAGCTCACTCGTGAAGCCTTATTGTGTGCTCAGAATTGTTTTTCATCCGTCTGAATACTTGAACACTCAGTACACAGCGGGTTTTCACCACACACATCCATACGGGTGTCAAAAATAGTCAATCTGTCTCTGGAATGTGTGGTTTCTGTTTTAGCTTAGCACCATACTACAGCCAACCTCGATCTCTGAACACACATGGATAGTGTTGTTTGAGGACTAATAGAGATGCAGTGCTTCAAAGTCAAAGTCCACAGCGGGGAACACGTTAATGTCTTTAGCTGGATAGAAATACTCGATTTTGATGCATTCCTTCATGCATTAACTCTACAATGGACTGCAGTCTGTCCAGAGTGTACCCTGACTCTCACCCTATGACAGCTGGGGTAGGCTTTAAGCCGCGTTGACCCTGAAGTGGATAAACAGTTAAGGAAGTGGATGGATGACATCGGCTCATAATGCAAAGTCAGTGGAGAACTATAATGCTTTCCAGTTGTTTTCCCCTCTGGTATTTGTGGGGCACTGTCTCTATTATCTGATTTTTGTTTCATGTCCTTAACATCAAACAATCGAGAACTGCACGTCTTCAAAAAAAAAAAATCTGCTAATTAGCTGGATAATCTGAGCAGTAATGGGTAAAAAGTGTATCACCTTTTCAAGGTGTTCATCTTGAAGCTTAAACTCAGTTACTAAGGCAACAGTCCACAGAATTATTACAGAATTATTACGAACCTTGTTGTCATGGTGATACTGCCTCTCTGTGAAATTATATTTCACTGCCACTGTAACTTTATCCATATTTACTGTACATCATAATCTCTGATAGATGCTAAAGCATTTATAGTTTTATGACTTTGTCATTGCTTGTAAATGTGTACCTTGCAGGATGGAGGCCTCGTGCTTAGAACTGGCCTTGGAAGGAGAGCGGCTATGCAAAGCTGGGGACTTTAAAGGGGGAACAGCGTTTTTCGAAGCAGCCGTGAAGGTCGGCACAGAAGACCTGAAGACCCTCAGTGCCATCTACAGCCAGTTGGGAAATGCATACTTCTACCTTAAGGAATATGGCAAAGCCTTGGAATACCACAAACATGACCTTACCTTAGCCAGGTGAGCACTGTGCCCAAGCTATGAGTAAATCATTTGTCTCAGCTTTGTTCTGCTTCTTTTGAGCTGTTTAATGGTCTTGTTTTGCAGTCTGTTTACTGTATAGTTAAAAAATGGATAAAGATCATGTTTAAAAGATGCTTCAGATGAAAAGGGTTGCATCTTCATGATAAGGGAACTTATACATGGATCGATAGTTGTGTTGTTAAACCATGTAGACATATTCCATCCATCACATCGACACAGTCCTGTTTACCAGTATGTGGGAATGATGTGCTATTTGATGTAGATATAGTTTAAAAAAAGAATGATCCTTCCACAGTTTTTTTTTTCCCTTTATAAGATGTTCAGAGACCATCAGGAATTTCAGGCAGAAAATTTCATGAAAAAGTGAGGGGACTTTTAGTAACAGTTGACAAATACCATCTGGGTATTTAGCTTGTGAGTAATCTGGTCTCCTGCAGTTAGTACAGCTGGTACTCCCACAGGGAGCTGATTAAAGACCCCAGGGAGATTTACCTTGTTACATTACAATCTCACCAGGGCCACTTAGGCTTGGTCCTTGGAAGTAGGCAACTCTTGTTAGACTATCTTAATGGTTATTCATTAGCTAAATGGATAACTTGAACTGTAGGTACAGTGCTTGCTAGGGGACATTAACCTAATAAAATAAAAATAACAGCTTCACATGAGCTTTTAGTAATTTCTAGCACTTAGTGCATACCATTTGTTGCCTGGTTTCAAAGTGTGAAAGGGCAAAAAGGAGAAAGAAGCAATGGGGAAATAATTTCTCACTTCCAGCATGAAGAGAAAGTAGGCCATAGCAGCCAGAGAGGGACTAATCATGTTGACAAGTTACGATTCAGTGATGCATGATTAAAGCCTAAAGTAATTAGTGGACATAGTGCTCTATTTACTGCTTGTTATGATTCATAATGTATTGCCAGTGACCCCCTAGGGACATGCATAACTCTACATGTATAACAAATAAATAAATTATAATATGCAACAGGCCATTGTTGATTTGCTTCATCAGCAGTCCAAATTACAGCAAGATTTGTGTTATTTATTTATTTATTTATTCAGCAAGTTAAAAAGGTGCAAGATCTCTTAGTAATAACTCAGCCTTTAACAACACCACTAAATGCCACCGATGTGTTTCTCCCCACCTTTACAGAACAATAGGAGACCGAATTGGAGAAGGAAAAGCCAGCGGCAACCTTGGTAACACTTTAAAAGTTTTAGGCCGCTTTGATGAGGCTGCTGTGTGCTGCCAAAGACATCTTGATATTTCTCAAGAGCAGGGTGACAAGGTAACATTACATACCCACATTTGGATTTCCAAAAATGCCAACATATACACAAAAACCTTCGGGTTAGCAAAATATATATGTCAAGATGGTGACAGCCTGTCCTTTACTGTCCTGAAGGTCGGAGAGGCCAGAGCACTGTATAACATGGGGAACGTGTTTCATGCAAAGGGCAAACAGCAGTTATGGGGCTGCACCCAGGAACCAGGAGACCTGCCTCCTGATGTCAGAGACACACTGCAAAGGGCTACTGGATTTTACGAGTATGTGTTTTTTATTCTTTTGTGCTGTACAGCTGATGAATGTATACAACAGCATTTCAGGTTAAAATTAATATGATAATTTTTTGATACAGTCTTAGTACTATCACTGTGATGATAAAGATTGCCAAATATCTTTAATTAGATGAATGTGCCTGTCTTGGACAGCTGCATATAGGTAGCCACCCACAATGAGTATACAAGCTGTTTGGCTCAGATTATCAGGCAAAGACATTTACAGAAATAGTCTTAAATCTTCCAAACTGAGCTACCAAATGAAGTCCCCAACCAGACTTCTCCAAATCTTATGACTGTTAAATTGGGGCTAAATTGGCCTAAACATGCTGTAATCTGAGCCTGTTGTAAGTAAATAAGTAGGTTTTGCTGCGGAAAGTCTCCAGTTGGTATTTAATAAACAAAGTGTTGTCTTTCAACACTGCAAATAAAACACACTGAGCACATTGCCACACTATCATCTGATTTCTTTCTAAATTATGGACTGAAATGTTCATGGGTGGACTGTAAATGGCATTTAAAGGCAACCTAGTGCAGTGCTGAATACAAATAGATAGAAACGTATTCAGCTCAGAGGAGATCGGCTCATCTTCTTGGGTAATTTACTGGACCCAGTATATATTTTTTAATAACACAGAAACTAATATTTATTTTGTTCCTTTCTAATCATAATAAATTGCTTTATATCAACGTCACCCGTATTCAACACCTATAATTAGTGTCTGTCTCGTGTCATACCTTGCATAGTAAATGTTGACTGCACATAAAATTGTGAATTTAAAAACAATGTTTGCCAACTAATAACAACTAAATCTGCATGCTTGCATCTGCAGGATGAACCTGTGTTTGGTCAAAGAGCTTGGTGACCGAGCTGCACAGGGGAGAGCCTACGGGAACCTGGGCAACACCCATTACCTGCTGGGTAACTTTGTAGAGGCTATCAAGTTCCACCGTCAGGTAAGAAATCCACAGTTCTTTAGCATGCTCGCACTACTGTAGTGTAGAGGTGGGCGTTGTCAGCCATTATCTTGCATGAGCAGAGGTGCAGCTTAAGGCCCCCTTGTGGCATGAGGTCATTCGCTCTGCAGCTGTTGTGCTACAGCGGTCCACCATCTTATCATCTGCAGCAAGCTGTGCAGAGGAAAATGCATTTGAATAAAACTCTTTAATTCCACAAATGTGTTTCAGAGCAACATGTAAACGATGGACCTGATGTTTTACATATGTTTTGCCTTGCATGATGTGGTTTTCGTGGCTTGCGTGCTTACTGTCGCGTCCTCTGGATCAGCCTCTGTGAAATGCACTCTAGAAGTAAACAGGTGACGACCACAACATTTTTCACTGTTGCGTTGAGATCAAAAATGTTGGCATCACTTGAACTTTTAGCTTGCAGGAACTGTCAGGCTGGAGTACAGTTCATTTAATTTCAGTCAGTGATGTTGCTGAGAGAAGAGCTTACCTAGTTTGCCTTGCACACATGCCACTCTGGCTTCAATTTTACATGCAAAATAGTAAGACTCGACATTGTTCAGTTGGTTTGAGAGCACAGGGTGACTGACCTCTGGTTTAATTACCTTTTACTTATGTCATTTTAATATATCCATTTTTGGAAAACTACAGAATGCAAAGGAAGGTAAACCCTCTCATAATGTGCATGTTTTTTGTGTGAAATGCCAGATGTTACATAACTGTTTGTGCTGATCTTACCAAAGTACAGTTTCACCATCTATATAAAGGTGTACGAGTGCACAGTTTGCAGAGACTGAAAAAGGAAAATAAGAAATTGGGTTTCTTGGTGAATCAGTGGGAAGTATGGCTTCAGGCTCCCCTCCCCAATGTTTTTGTATTGTAAACCTCAAGTGGAAAACTGATTTCTCCCCCTTCTTCCCTGTTACACATTTATCAGTTTGCTACAGAGGGGAGCTTCCCTATAGAGAGAATCAGAGGGGCTGTTTTGATGCAAAAGTGCTGTAGCAGCACCTCTGGTTATGAAATGTTTCCAACTGAGCTTGCAATGTGAACTTGTGAAAATCAAAATCAAATCCAAACAAATGCCCTAAAGTAAAGCTAAATGAAAGGAGGCTTGAACTTTTCATCATTAAGGTTACCTACAAAAATGTAAAAGTCTTGATTTGTGAACTTGCTGCTCTGTCGCCCACAGCGATTATCCATTGCCAAAGAATTTGGGGACAAAGCAGCTGAACGGCGAGCTTACAGTAACCTGGGAAATGCCCTGATATTCCTGGGACAGTTCAACACAGCAACAGAGTACTACAGGTGAGGAAAGAGTGCAGTCTGACATCTAGTGGACTGAAGATGAAGTGAACCTATTTTGACCAAGGAGAAAATGTCATAAATACTTAAATACATATACTGCTATAGCTATATAGAAGTTTAATTTTCATACTTACTTATCATCCCTATTTGTCACATTCTTCCTTTGTTAGCCTCTTTTTTTCTTCATTTTTTCCAAACCTTTATTTATCCCTTTATTTTCTTTCCTACAGGAAGACTCTGCAGTTGTCCAGGCAGCTAAGGGACCAGGTGATGGAGGCTCAGGCGTGCTACAGCCTGGGAAACACCTATACTCTTCTGCAGCAGTATGAGAGGGCCATAGACTATCACCTCAAGCATCTGTACATAGCCCAGGAGCTTACAGATAGGTATGTTTTAGAAAAAGAAAATCAAATGAATGAGCACTGAAGCAGTTTTTAATGTTATATGTTTGCTTTTCTGCAGGGTTGGAGAGGGTCGTGCATGTTGGAGTCTGGGAAATGCATATGTGTCTTTAGGGAACCATAAACAAGCTCTCTACTATGCCAGAAAACACTTGGAAATCTCTAAAGAAGTGAGAAATATTTATAGATAGTAATTTAAACAAATGCATATTTTTTCCTGTATTTCATGTAATTTGTTCATCACTTCATCCCTGCCTTATTGCATCCACAGATTGGAGACAGAAATGGTGAACTGACAGCCAGGATGAATGTGGATCAGCTTATGGAGGCTCTGGGGGTCACTGAGAGCGACCTTTCACCCTCAAGTTCAGAGTTTGAGATGCAAGGTAACTTAATTTTTTTTTCTTTTTGTGCATTTTTAGAAGAAAGGTAATGCGGTGATGGGAGATTTGGTGTTTAATGTGGGAAAACAATCTGGCTCAATAAAATAAATACAAAATGACAAAATAAACCACGTGTTGTTGTGCATGCCTTGTTTTTCTCAGTTGTTGAAAGAGTGCTGCTTCTTTGCAACGTACGTGCAAATGCTAACTTCTCTCACAGATAAATGAACCAATCCAGAACACAGGACCTTTCTTCTGCATTCACTTTCTTGCTCCTCCCCAAACAAAACTTGCCAATAAACATTGTGAACATTCTCAAGTGGTTTGTGATGCCTTTTGGTTCATTTGGCAGGAAAAACCTGAACAGAAACCAAAGCTAGGAGGAAACGCCTTTATTTTGCAGTAGTACTGTCTGTATTACACACACGCATTTAACAATAAATGTTACTAATGGAATAACAGTGGAAACTGCTTATTACTATGGCATTACAATACGATATGAAATTAATATAGATATAATGTATTTTCAGTGTAGCTTTCATTAATTTTTGGTGACTCTCCAAATACTTTACACTTGCAGATACAGTGCTTAACACATTTATTAGAACACCACTAAGGTAAGGTTTATGCCACGGCTGCCCTAAATTAACAGTACTAGTAATTACCCAAGTAACTTTTTTATGTTTTTATAATAGTTAATTCATCCGTATGTGCAAGCTCCTTAATAAAACTGATATTTTAAATGCTAAAACACAATTTTTGATGTATTACTTGGATTTTCAAATTTACTGTTTTACAAAAAAAAATAGTAAAGTTGCCAAATGACATCGTGGTGTGGGGTTGTTTTTTACATTCTGGATTTAAAAAGTTGCTGTTATCTACGAGGATGATGAGGATGAAACAAAGGTGGTTGATTCCAAACACAAAGCCAAGTAACTCCGTTTCAGAGAGAGAAAATGAAGCTCAGAGTTCATGAAAGAAACCTACGGAACATTCAGGAATTGAAGGGTTTTTGTGGAAGAATGGACCGGAATCACACCTGAGCAATGAATGTGACTAGTTTCTCCATACAGGAGACGTCTTGAAGATGTCATCACCAACAAAGGCTTTTGTGCAAAGTATGAAATAAATTTCAGCGAGCGTGTTCAGCGCTTTTCCCCTGTGTCATTTCTCACTATTACATAGTTGATGGACATCTATGGTTTCATTTCTTCACATGTGTGGATTGTATGGGTTGTTAGACATCTGGTGAAAATTCCATGTCAATAGCACCTTTTAGAAATACATTTACTTAAAATATTTGTGACGCATTCAGTATTTATTTTACCCACTTTTATAATCTGAATTCTTTAATGTTGCATTATTCACGGGGTGGGATCTCACTCCCAGTCAGAGGAGGATGTGTTTATAGAGCATAGCCTGCTTTCAACATTGTCCTCAAATAACAACGCTGCTTTATTGATCCCATTCAAATTGTCCACCAGCTTGCATATTCTGACATTGTATAATAAAGTGTGGAGAAACTGTAATATCTGCCCAGTCTGCCTGGCTTTTGTGTGATGTTTGCTTTCATAAACCATCCTCCAGGCAGAAATTCACACTCGTGTCCTACATTTCCGTCTTTGGAGCAGCACTAGCAAACAGACTCTCACTCGGTTTGGTCTGCCTAAGCCTCGTATCCACATCGAACATCATGGGATTACAACTGAGATGACAGTCTGCTGCAGAAATGAAAGATAAACAAAGGGCAGCTTGCAAGTGTAAATCGACTCATGAATGGGATTCAAGACTAAGAGCCCAACACCCAAAGTTGCAAGATGTCTTTTTTGTGTCATGTAGTGTAACACTTATTTACACATTGTATTGTTTTTCCTCCTGTAGGCGCAAGGCCCAAATTCACCAAGAGAAACAGCGTGGACAGCGTAGAACTGTGGAAATACTCTTCAGATAAGGTGATTTTCCTCTTATTTCACATGCCTGTAAATCAAGCGGGGGAATGTGCCAGTGCCTCTCACTAAGCAGTTATCAACCCCACTCTTAACAGTATCTTCTGTTACTGCAGAATGGTGAGAACCAGGACTTGGAGAGTATACCAAGGAGGTCCAAAAGTCACCTGTCACAGCCGAGCAAAAGAAAAGGCTGTTCTGACAGCCAGTCTTCAGAGGAGAGGCTGTGGTTTGATTCTCCTGTGGACACAGATGACATCACTGTGCAAGTTCCTCCAGTGCCAGTGAGTAGCCTCAGCGTTGCTGTTTCTATTAACTTCTTATTAAAGTAATAAAAATAAATAACTAAACTAGAATGTCATTTACTCAGTGACTGTTTCAGGGGTGATTTGAAATAACAGGGAAACTGTCAAAAAAGTGGCACAGACTGTCTGCATTTACTGTTAAGTCTGTCTGCTAAGGAAAAACCGAGAATGCGTAACAGCGAGTGTTTAGTTCACTTGCCTCATATTTCTAAGGCATGCCGGGCCTTCAAGGCAGTCTCTGACAGCTCATCTGAGATAAGACGGAGAAATTTTCCTCGACAGCGAAAGTGAAAATGTTTCCCTTAACTTCATTTCATCTCTTTATTTTCTAATCTTTTCTGTTCATCGTGTCTTCTGGGCTTCAGCTCAAAAGAAAAAATAGGTTACATTCATTTCCTATAAGTCTAATAAAAGATGTCCTCTGCAGGGTAAAAGTGACTTCTCTTTTAAAGCCGACACTGTGCTGTTAGATTCTTAGAGGATGTTTTTTCCCCCCCACAGCTGTTCTATCTGACTCACCCCAGCACCTAATCATGCCTTGTTTCTGTAGTACTGCTAATTGTTGTTATTAGTAATCTGACATGGTAAAAAAAATAAAAGAGGGAGAGAGAATAAAAATTATAGGGCTTCAGTAATAACAGTTTATCACAGGGAAGTAGAAATAGTGTCCAGAAATAAGTGGGGCTGATCCCGATGACACTGATGCATACCCATTTTCAAATCTGGCAGTCTTTTAAGGCCATTTGTGTATCTGTGAGCTGCAGATGTTACGACTTTTCTTGGTTTTTCTTGCAGTGTAATTGATGCTTTATTCTTGATGTTTGAAACATTAGTTGATAAAGTCCTCGGCTGCTGTTGCTAAGCATTTCATGCTTTCAGTTCCTTCATACTACATCTGCGGTATCCAGTTTAACAGTGGATTCTTTGCAGTGCCAAGTCTATCTAGGTACATGGGCTAACTTCAGCTCTATGCGTTGGTTGGGGAAAGCTGTAACTTGCTTAGTTTTAAAAGTTTACAGCCGACTCATTACCTCAGCCAGCTGCCTTGTGTTTTTGTAGTTCTTTTGCGTGTCTGGCTGTTTGATAGGTGGGATTACCCAAAAACTACCAGGCCAATTTTAATGACACTTGAGTGGGCAAAAGAAAACCCATTAGATTCTTTTTTTTTAAGGGCTGAATCCTGGAGACCGTTTCAAGAATTCAAGCCCACCGGTAGCTTGTGAACAGGCACGCCAAGCTCCATGCTCGGAGCCTTGGGTTGTTAACGGGCCACTGAGGACCGACAAACTTTTCTCCCTCCCCGTTGAACAACCAGCAGAAGATTTGCAATGACACATCAGTAGAAACGCTCTCAAAAAAAGGGGCCCTAGATAGGGGGAAGAGTGCAGTGCACACTAGCAGTTTAGGGTGCAACAAAGTGTTAAGAGACTCGGTCCAATTAGCATTTCAGTGATTTTTGGTGTTACTCCTTTGTGGTTTCAGTACATGGCATGTATGTTAATTGGTGGCTTGCTTTGTTGGTGCTTGGATCAGTCTTATATTTGATCTGAGTGCTGGCTTTGGGGGGATCTCTGCATTGTCTGTGTTCTTCTAGTCTTTAAAAATCGGAACTATGTAAAATGTAGATAAATGCACTGAAAGATTTCGGCTCAGCTTTTATGTCCCAGGCAAAAAGTTGGCATCACTGTGAGGTGATGATCCATGTAGAAGACCCAGAAATCAAGAAACATTTTTTTTAGAAGAGACCTCTCCCATCAGAATTAAGAAATGTCATCAAAGGATAAAGGTGGTTGCTTCCTTCTAAGGGGACAGGTGGACCCCAAACCATCAAGCAAAAGGCCCTGCAAAGCCACCAGATCCCCTCACCTTGAGGGTCAGCGGTTCAGGTCTTTCTTTTGACACCCATCTATAATCTAGGAAGACCTACCTTTTAAAGTTTTTGCTGTCCTGCTCTAACACACTCCTCCCAATCTCTCTGCAAGCGCACATATTTCTTTACCTATCCTACCCTCCTACTGCCTGTCCTCTTTCTCTCTTACCATCATCACGTGTGTCTTTCACTCTTGTTCTTTCCTTATGGCCTACTTGATTAATTGACCAACACAGAGAGGCAAATGACAACATCCACAGAGACCACGGGGCCAAGAGCAACGGACAGAAACTCCTTTAAGTCAGAGCGGATTAGTGCGCAAGGAGGAAGCGAATGATAATCACATGGAATGTAATTGACTGCAAAGTGTGTGTGTGTTATTAAGCCCTGTTGTGTGGGTTTTTTAAAGAAATAAGTGATATTAGCGGTTCTTGCCATTTGAGAGTAGTTGACTTCAGCTGTAAATGGGTGATGGCATGCATTTGACTCATAACTGTACTCCTGCACCCATCCCCCTTTTGTCCACCCCAGCCCTCCCTCTTAGCTGATAATGTGACCTTGATCAGAGAAGCGCTACCCTCCCCATAGGGTCAACCCCCCAGCTCGCCATAATGAGTTGTTTTCCCACAGTGAGTGAACAGGACAAAAATGGACTGCTGGAGAGCTGCAGAGAGAGAGAGACAGTAGCAGAGAGTATGAGAAAGAGAGGGGGGGGGAACAGGGGGGAGGCAGTGGTTGGTAGATATTAAAAAGGGCTGGAATAGAAGAATGCAAGGAAATTAGAGGTAGGTAGTTGTGTAGCGCAGCAGGAAAGCAGCGAGTGATGTAAAGGGGTGGGTGAAAGTAAGGGGAGAGGGAGGTGTGAGCCAGACGTGTAGACAGCGCGAGACGGAGAGCTCAGAAAGACGTGAGAGAGTAGGGTAGATAGAGGACAAAGAGGTGCTGCTGGTAAGATGTTTCACTTTTGTTTATTTAGTTGGAAAAACAGCTTTTGTGCAAAGGTTGGCAGAAGTTTCTTTTCATATTTAATATAGAAGTTTATGTGATGATCTCGAACTGCACGTAAAGATGTTTCTTGACTGTTTTCAGAGCAAATGCCACATATTTGAAAAGTTTTTTTTGTGATATACAGTAAAAGTTCTCACACAGTTTGAACAATGGTTTGACTTCAAACAGGATTGTTGGAATAGAGATGCATGAAGTCTGGTGTCTGCTGACCTACTTCACATCTTGCTGTAAGGCAAAGTTATTTGAACTTTATCCACTAGTTGGTGTTAAAATGCTTTAGTTTTGGATTGTTTGCAGTAAATTTGAGAGGTATGTTTTATATCTGCTAAGGCGTGGGAGACGAGACGACTGCACTGGCACTTTGCGTTCATGTTTGGGCATAACAAATTGTTTGTGATGTTGTCCATTGAGTGTTGGATATGAAAAGCAAAAAGGCTAATTAAGCTTTACTTTATTAACTTAAGTTTATCTAAATGAAACCCAGTGTATTCAGATTGTGCAGTGACCCCGTGTGTAATCCTGGAGTGTGTTTCTACATTACCTTTTGGCCTTTTTGATAGAATAGGAAAAAAATGGATTAAATGCAAAATTCAGGCCTGAGCAAAAGTGGTTTCTATCAAATGTATTAATTCTTGCAGGTATTATATATTATATTTTCCTATAAATGCAGTAAGTGTGATAATTTATGTAGAGGTCTTTGCAGCAGTTCATTCTCCAGATTTCTGTTTTTACTGTAAAAGTTGCACATATATTTATTTTAAAGTGCAGCCATCCGCCATTTTGCACGAGTTTAGTTTAATATTTTGTGAAATCTTCAGCTGAAAGCTTGTTTTTTTGGGGGGTTTTTTTGGCTTTTTGCCACTTTGCCTGAAAGTTCTGTTTGTTAGCAGTTTTATATCTCCACATGGGCTCTCTGGGGTCAGCAGCTTAATTTTTATTTTGAGTCAGCAACTCATTTTATCTGCTGCTGTCCAGCAGATCAGCTCTTGTTCAATATCATTGCAGCCTGAATGCTGAATGCTATAATATTTTCAGCACTGTTCAAACATAATAAATTCCACATCTGCTTTGCTAGAACAGGGTATTTATTGTGATAACATCCTTCACATATAAATGATCCACTTCGTTTGCAAAGCTTCTGCATATTTCCAACATTCTGACTACACCATTCAGCACAATATGAGGGAGAGAAGCTCTTGGTCTTATCTCAGAATAAACAATGGAAAGCTGCCTGTGGAGGACTGACTGGCACCAAAACTGGTGCCTAACAATTCAAAAATTCTATGGCGTTGCTCATATTATCCATAGGAGCTTAATACAAGTGTTACTCATTTTATGTGCTTGTATCACCTTCACTATCTAGGGCAAGGTAGTCTCATCAGAAGTGCCATCCCTTGTGAGTTAAGCAGATTATTTTTCACTTCCATGAGCTGGCTATCTTGAAAATCCTCATTATGCAACTCCTAGTTGCATTGAGGTTAATTAATTCACCTGCACACAGTGGTTCTTGGATATAGTGATAGTTCAGCATAATCAGGGTGCACCTGAAATACTTAAGTTGCCCTACTATTATGTCATACCTTTTCAAAAAAAGCCCAAATGAGAAAGTTTTTTTCACAAATAAGGACAAGTGGACAAAAGCTACCAGATACCAACAGCTCAACATTTCCTCATAAGCAATTGTATTGCTAGTAGAAAATATTCTGCCTGCTAAAGATGATCTCTTGGTACAACAGTAAACACATGACAGGCATTGAGGAGATAACACAGATAGTCAGAAAAAAAGAGCGATTTGTTGTTTTTGTTTCAGAAACTGGGCCGTGACCCCTCTGATGAAGACTGCTTCTTTGACCTCCTCAGCAAATTCCAGAGCAGCCGCATGGATGACCAGCGCTGCCATCTTGATGAGTCACAGAATGGAGACAACAGGGAATGTGCTGCAAACTCCATGTCATCCCTGAGTGAAATAATAGGTTGGTTGACAACCGTATGCGACTTTTATGTCCTTTGTGAGCTCTGTGAAGGACAACCGCTTCCCTCCAATCTCATTGTACATTCTGTATAATGACAATAAAGGCATTCTATTCTATTTTTAACAAAGCTATTCCTGTTGAAAGCTAATCCCTGCAAAACCTGGGCTCTGCCACAATGTTTGCATTCACTGGCATATTTTCCCCAATTTTTTCTCCTAGATCCTGCAATTACCACGTCCCCCCAGACAGAGGAGCTGTTTGATTTGATTGCCAGCTCTCAGAGTCGACGTCTCGACGACCAGCGCGTTAATGTTGGTAACCTCCCAGGCCTTAGGATTACCCATAACAACCTGGGTCACCTGGTGGGAGAGACAGATCATCAAGAGCCCAGTGATGACTTCTTCAACATGCTTATCAAGTGCCAGGTAATGGCACAAGTGCCACACACAGAATTGTGAAATTTGGTTGTTGTATTGGTAACAAAGTTGCCCGGGTGATTCTGCTAAATTTATCGTATCAGTCCTACCTATAATAATGTTGTTCACCTCCAACACCTTTCTATTCCTAGTCATCTAGGATTGATGATCAGCGGTGCTCCCCACCAGAAGCAGGACCCCATGCCCCTACGGTGCCTGATGAAGACTTCTTCAGTCTAATCCAGAGGGTGCAGGCCAAGCGTATGGACGAGCAGCGCGTCCACCTGCCCGCAGACGACCAGGACAGCCCTCCATCCCCGAGTCCAGAGCCAGCCAGTGGATTTTCCAGTTAGGATTTGGTGGATGACGCCTCATGTCAAAGAAAAATAGAAGCGGAAGAAAGAAAAATGATGAGCCAACACTTAAGGACAGTACTAAAGGGTGAACTAACAAGCTTTTTAATAACAAGACAAATTCAATGTGCAATAGATGTTGCCCTGTTAAATGTTGCTCGCTGTATTATGTTAAATGTATGTAAATATAATGGTAAACAGGCAGAATTTAACCTCGGTTGTGCAGAGAAGAGGAAGAATATGAAATATATATTCAATCTAATGCCTTAATCAGCATTTTTTTTTTTTATCTGACTCAAGATTGTATTCCCCTGGTGTCAGATGTGTTTTTTTTTAATACATTGTGGACATACAGTATAATATGAACATTTAATACGGATCCCTGCAGTATGAGTTGTGGAAGTCACAAAAATGTATTTATAGAAACAGTGTTGACATAAGAGATTTGCACAAAGATCTTAACAACAACAACATGTATCTGAATTGAATCCATGCTCTGATCAGTGCTGCTTTTATCACTGAGTTTTTGTGCTTCCCACTGCTCATAGAAATGTGGTTATTTATGCAGTTCCAGTATTAGGGGTCCACCCACCCAGTATTAAAAAAACAAACAAAACTGCTTTGGTCAGTTTGAACGTTTCCCCAATTGGTGACTGCACTCCACCCACAGGAAGTTATAATATTTGTTTAAATTAAAAGACTGACTTCAATCTGATTTCCCACAGAAATGTTATTTATGTGAATTTATGCATTTCTCTGTTTTACAGACTCAAAACCAGGAGAGTGTGATTATTTAATCTCCAGTTTATGTTTCTGCTTGGCTTTTAAAGTGGTGCTATCTGCTGCCATTGATGTTCTAAAAATCTGATAATGGACTACTACTTGCTGCCTTTATTATTACTTAACATAGACTTAGAAGCAAAAAAAAAAACGACAGCGGTGTCATGTTTTTGGAAAATCTAATACTAAGAGCAATGCTAACTCTGTGTTGCTGGTATTTGCTCCCTCTCAGTGGCCAAAATCGAGTATTACCTCTGTGAAATGAAGCGGGCGCTCTGCCGGGGGGGGTAACGGGCGCTCCCCGTTCTTGAATATTTGAATGATCATATTAATATATTTACCTTCTGTTCTGCACAGATTCTGCAAACAAAACTTATGCTAACCTGCACCCTAAATGTTGACATCTATATGATTTTGTAAAGTTTAAAATGCACCATCAAACCCAGGTACAACCTGGTGCACTTTCCTGTTTGTTAGGTACAAACTGCAGAAAGTTTTATTGTAAAAAGTGACTGCATCATGGCACCGAAGATATTTGACCTTACCTAGTGGCTTGCTTTTTTTTTTTGTTTTAAATTCAAAAGTAGTACCTCAAAGCTTATATGAACCTTAGATATACTGACTTCTGAACCAGGCTGGATCATGTACCATAGTACATATCGTTGATTCATCTCTTTGATAAAGCATTGGGAGCTACAGTTAAAACTTTCTTGTCATGTTTTTTGTGAATTAACGTTTTTCTTGGACAGTACATGGTACGCTTCGATTTGTCTTTGCCATAATTTGTATATATAAAGATATTTTGTATTTATGTTCCTTTTAAGGGCATGAATATGTTCCCTCATGCTTTTAATAAAATGTTTGCAAAGTTTATTTATCTTTTTTAAGTTTTTGTAAAGTTTGCATACATTGATTCCTCTTAACTTAGGAAAATTGCGTGCAAAACAGAGACTTCTGTGACCTAAGAGCCACACAGTCGGTTGGAGTGGATTTCTCAAGCTGTAATCTTTTGTGGAACAATTCACAAAAGGCTAATCAGACTCTGTTGGCCAATTCAGATATGGTTGCAAAACCATGACTGAGTAGGAATGTGAAGAATTAAATGCATATTAGAATTTGCATTCACACTATTGTCTGCATCACGTGGCTACATAGTCTCAAGGAGCTATGTTGCGTAATTACAGATTTATTACCCTATAAACTGTCTGACTGCTACTCCAATAGTGTGACAGTAATTTCGATTTTTTTTGTATTTGTTTTAAAAAATGGCATCACAGTGCATCTATTCTCTTGTTCATAGTTACATGTGACTCTGCATATTTAATGTTAAACAGCTCTTTAATCTTACTTCCTCAAACAGCATTCTTGCATGTATAGCCTCCCCTTCTCATCAGATATTCCCTTCACTTGCAAGGACACATTAATAATTTTCAGGTTTACAAAGAGGGTGTGCTGAGGTGCAGCTGTCAAACATTTTACCATGCCCATCCCCTCCCTCTCCCTCCAGTTTTCCACCACTTCCTCCTGTCCTTCCTCATCCCTTCTTTCCTCCCTTCTACCCAGAATGCAATGCAGCCTGAGCAGGCTCAGCTGAGCTATAAAAAGGCATAGGAAGGGGCGGGAGGGCTGCCGTGCAGCAGGAACTGTGCAATCGCACGCACACGGGGATCCAGGGACGGCAGCCCCTTGCACTGGAATCTAAAACCACAGCGCGAAAGAGAGGTCAGTACAGAGGACAAAGGCTCTTTAGAGGAAGAACAGGCAGGAAGCGTCTCTGACTGGGATTGACGATTCCGGTGAGAGAGATCAGAGAGGAGTGTAGAGAGACGAAGTGGGCAGGGGCGTTTAACGGGATGGAGAGTGGGAATGACAGAAGCAGAGGCTTTAATGGTGAAGTGTCATCTGGTGTCTCAAGGCACCGCTTAGTCACACTTTAAAATGGTTTTCTTTTTTTTCCTTCGCACAAAGATTCAATCATGCATTTGTGTGTAGTGCAAAGGCACGCGGGGCTCGTCTGTCATTCACAGTGATGCTGCTTAAATGGATTACATAATTTCCTTAAAAACTATAATTAGCACGGATTTGAGTTTCTGCTCTGACTTTTCCCTTCCATGGTTTGTTTCCACTTTAATAACACGTTAACAGTCTCCCAAACCTGCAGCCATCAAAAAGGGCATTTTCATGCAATCCTGTGCAGCCATTAACGTCCGCTGCAAAGCTTTTAGAGCCCGCGAGGGTCATTAACAGCTGATGAGGGCTGAGTGCTATTGATTCCTGCCTTAACGTGCAATTTGGAACACGGACACACATTTGACAGCCACAGCTAACAGTTCCATGTCTTATGCTCCATCCTTCCACAAACATGGAATATCTCCCACCGCACTGACGTCAAAGGGTCCCCTGATTTCCCTTAAAGGGACAGCACTCTCAATTAAACCGCACAGCACCTTAGTAACCAAATGATTTACGGGGAGAATGTACTAATGGATCATATGCTCAGTGCTGGGTTTTTACTCCAGATGCTTTCAGGGGCAGTCAGTCGGAGCTTCGTCTCCATGTGCTTTTTAGGAATGGGTGACGGACATCCCTTAACAGCTGCACACCGGCTTAAATCTGTTTTTAGCAGGGCTTCATGTTTAGAAACAGTAATTAGACATGAGGGTAGTGCGGACCAGATGGACTGTCCCATCTTCCTGAGGGTGGAAGTCATGGTGAGTCTAGGATGCCAGTTTGCACCTAGATCCAAAATTGCACATTTGAATAGGTCATCGCTGATGTATCAGGTTCCCTAAAGTGCTTCAGTACTTGATTGCACTATACTGCATTTTTATGTTTTTGCAAGGTTTTACAGAGGACAGTGTGGAGATTGAGAGCAGCATATTAAGAGTTAGAATATATCTGACATGCCAGGGCACAGAAGGTTGCACCAAAATAGGCCACACCGAGACTCCCTAACGGGCTCTGTGCTGACTCAGATGTCAGCCTCCAGCTGACATTTACTCGGACCCGGGGTTAATGGCTGCAGACATAAAACTGGACACCTGAGAAGCAACACCCACCGATACTAATGTGTGGAGCGAGTGTGAATCAGAGAACAAGCTGGTTGCATTTGCAGTTTTGGCACATGCCATGAAAGATTTGGGAATTTAAGAATTTTCCCTCACTTAAATGTTTATCTCTATTGTTTTGTGCTGTAGTGTAGCTGTAATAAAACACTTCTAACTTCCTACAGCTCTGGAAGTTGTTTGAACACGGGCACTATGCAAACTTTACACATTTGAATAGTATGCACGGACTTAAAGGCAAACAACCACAATGTCAACGGGCCGGTTTTGTTTTATCGAATCTAATGTTACTCCTCCAGTTGAACATATTCAACTGTTTTACTGTTTTATATTTGTTTTACAGTATTCATGCAAATATATATTCCACAGTCACACTTAAAATATCCAACACTGTACCAATGATGACAGTTGTAATCATATAAAGTTCTTTTTTTTCCTGGTATGCAGTGTGTCCTTTCTGCTTTGGTGCCCATGCCAAGATACATAGGGCCACCAAGTAACCTTAGCAATACCCCCTTGCCTCTTGACGCGCATCTCGTTTCACAAGCCAACCGCTTCTCAGGTTACTTGGGGACTATAGCCAGCCCGTATGTTTTATGCACGTAACATAGTAATAAGCAAAAAAGCCAAAAGTGCTAAACTGCAGCGCAAAAGTGTCATTCTGACCTTAAATTTGCATCAGTGCACAGCAGCTGTGTCAGAGAAATGCAGTTCATTTAAAGCACATAATGTGACTGCTACACTGTGTTTCCAAACTCCTGACTGGCTCTGTATTGAAGTATTTTTTTCAGCTGAAGGCTCAGACAGACACGCAGCTACTTGAACATGTTGGTTGACCCAGCCTTCTTCCTCATTCTTCAGACTCGTGTTTTTAAGTCAGCTAAAGCAGAAGTGTAAACAGGAAACAAAGTGGCTATTGCCTTTTTTAGATAACTATTAATACAACACTAAACAGTCGGTTCTCTCTGTTATTCCAAATATGCTCCTAATAGCTTTTACATCATAGCAGGGAAAAGTAGGGTTAACTTTAAAAGTATTAGTATTATATCTGCTTAATAGCTCTGTCCTTAGTTTTGCCCTTTTTAGGCTTTTAACATCATCTGTATTTACCTTTTATTTCACATCCAAATGCTGTGAATATGCATAAAGACAGTTTCAAATACAACAAAACTGTCCTGTAAGACTTAAAGAAATATTGTCCAAAATGAATCTGTTACACTGATTACAACTTAACGCTAATTAAAGTCGTGATCTGAACCATTTTGGATGATCCCAGATTATCATTGATAAATCATCAAATCAAGCTTACCTCACTTGACCTTGCTTGCTGTGTCTATCTACTGTGAATATATTTACTTTGCTGTGTCCTTTTTTTCTCTTTCAGTTGAACGGAAACACTCAGACGCAGCACAATGGCAGGTAATTAATACACCTGTTTGAGTATTATTATAAATGCCTTGTTACTGGTGATTAATGGGGCAGAACATGCTCATTTGGGTTTTTATTATTACACAGACCTACAGTTGTTTTTCCGTGGACTCTACTGCCCTCCTTTGGCCTGTTTTGAGAACACAGTGAAGGTTCTCACTTTTACATTTTAAAAATACTGCACTTGGATACATTGTTGTGATATTGCATTTAAAGAAAAACACACATGATCACAAACTTCCTCATTGGTTAGATTTGCAATTCAGAATTTTTGCTGGGCAACAAAGCAGCAGGTAACAACAGTTGCCATGCCAACACTATTTAAGTAATAACACAAATCTAGACATAAACAAGCCCAGTCCAAACAGCCTGTTGCAGCATCTAAAAATGGAAAACTTGTGTCCTTGTTCTTCCTCCACATCCGGCTCTCGAGGTGGTGTGTTACTAAAATCTTTTCCTTGTGATTGTAACTTTCGGTGTAGATTTATGTGTAATCGTGTCTGTCCACGCTCATTTCAGACAAACTCAAAGATGCCAAGATCATCTTTGTTGTGGGTAAGTACACCGAGCCACACGTAACAGTTTACCAGCAGCACATTTAACTTCTGTCTTCTGTCTCCTATCTTGCTACATTATGTTTTATTGGGTTTTTTTTGGTCTTCTTTTTAAAGGTGGGCCTGGCTCTGGAAAGGGCACCCAGTGCGAGAAGATAGTTGCAAAGTACGGCTACACTCACCTGTCATCTGGGGATCTGCTCCGTGCTGAGGTGGCTTCTGGCTCTGAGAGGGGCAAGCAGCTCCAGGCCATCATGCAGAAGGGAGAGCTTGTACCCTTGGTAAGAGACGAGACTACAGTTTAAGTATTTATGCATATGTATAATTTACAAGAAAATAAATTGCTTTTTTGGGGGTTTTTTTTCCATTACTTAAACAAATTATAAAATAGAAGTTTCAGCTCTTCTAATGCAGTGGTTTTTTTTGCTAGTGCCAAATCAAAGTTAGATTGATTATGATGTTTTGGGACTTCCTTCAGGACACCGTCTTAGACATGATTAAGGACGCCATGATTGCCAAGATTGATGTCTCCAAGGGCTTCCTTATTGATGGCTATCCCCGTGAGGTGAAGCAGGGGGAGGAGTTTGAGAAGAAGGTAGGAGTGGACATGGGGCTGCTGGTTTCTGATTCATTCTTTCCAGCACTGTTTAAAAAAAAACAAACAACTGCCTTTGATCCTAGATCGGCAAACCCTGCTTGCTGCTGTACGTTGACGCGAAAGGAGACACCATGGTCAAAAGGCTGTTGAAACGCGGCGAGACCAGCGGCCGCTCTGATGACAACGAGGAGACCATCAAGAAGCGCCTGGACCTGTATTACAAAGCGACCGAGCCAGTGATCGCCTTTTACGAGAGCCGCGGTATCGTCAGGAAGGTGTGTGTGTGTGTGTGACTGCTGTGATAGTGGGAAGCAATTTGTGATCCTGGTGTAAAATGTTAACATGTATTCTCACACATCGATGTCACCTTCTTGCTCAGGTCGACTCAGAGCTGCCAGTGGATGAAGTCTTCGTCCAAGTCTCCAAGGCTATTGATGCACTGCAGTAAAGCAGCGTTACTAGATGGACCTGTGTCTGATTGTCGGTTTATTTTCAATTTTCTCAATGTCAGCTTCATGAGGAAAACAAACACACACACACACACACAGAAAGAAAACATTTTCTGCTCATTTGATTAAAAAAGGGATGGCCTCGAAAGCTCCAAGATGTCTTAACTTTAATCCGAGTCCAGCAATAAGTTTTAAAATCACACTTAAAGAAATGTGCGTAAAGCAGATGGTGTCATGCTTCTGTTCTGTACTCCATGTTTACAGATGTGGGGTTTCAGGCCTGTCCACAACTCAGAGGTGCTGTATACAAGAAATGTTAACCACCTTATAACCTTTAAGGCCTAATCGTGGTCAAACGTGCACTTTAGACACCCTTTTTTCCCTCGTAAACGCTGCCGTATTAGAACCAAGAGTTAATGGCGTCCTTATACGTTGTGCCATTGAATACCTGCAGAGATCAGCCACTGTGGACAAACTGATGGTTTTCATTTACACCGCTTTAAGCTTCACACATTCATTTCTATTAACCTATTTACACCTATGTTTAAAGCACAGAAATCTTTGGGGTTTTTTTCTATTTTTCATACACATGTAACATGGATAAAGTGGTATATGTAACAAATGAAAATGAAAGATTAAAGTAGACTATAATAAAAAAAAAATCATATTAATTGATTAGTGGTGATCATGTTGCAGTTGCCATGCAATACATAGTAATACTTAAAAAAAAACTGTGCACAGTGCATTAAACAATATACAAACACATCCTGGACAACAACATGCACACTTTGACAAGGCTTACAAGTTCAAAGGGGAAACTGGTGTTGCTGAAGCTCGTAGACACAACAGGATGCAGAGCACTGCGAGCTCTGTCCTCTCCTGTTATAAATTTTTTCCTTTAAGACCTTGATGACCACCTGGTCGTCATCTGCCTCTCACCTTCCTCTTTGGTCTCGCGCGCACACACACACACACACACAAACACACGTTTCCAGCTGGCCGAGCAAACACTGCAGCGGGTATCCGGACTACTCT